>BOPP01000099.1:2864497-2953849 GCA_017312745.1 Gryllus bimaculatus
CTCCCGTGATAGTGCTGCAATCTATTGAATTTTCCTACAAGTATTTTTCGGTGCATTTAGCCTTAAATCTCGTGTTATTTGTCGTAAATATTCCTTTTTAATTTTTTTTCGCCCGAGTGCAATTTAATTCGAGCTACCTATTTTCACACATTGAATATGTTTATATTGATACCGCACTTGATTTCCCTACAGGAACATATGCATTCACGCTGTTATGTGCCTTTTACCATCCTTCCAAAAATTTAGATTTATTGACAGTTTATTACCAAATGAAAACCGAGAATAGAAATACTCACGGTAAAGAGATGAAGTAGTTGTTATCAGAATTGATGAAATTGAGTTTGATTTCTTTGACAGAGGTCGCAAAATTATTTTTGGTAATGGATTTGGCGTAATGTCTGGGGCGGCATTTCAATTTAAAAGAGGACCTAATAGGTCATAACTATTCGTGTGTCACTGCGTTCTCGAAGTCCTTTTTTACTCGCTAGCTATGATATAATATTGAGTAAACTTTGTTGCTTCCTCAGTCCGAGCCCAATCCTTATTACCATCGATTTGCTTACGATCATGCAACATGATGCAATGTTTGTGGAGCCGAATCTTTGAGATACTTCACGAATCACACGAAGAATATGAGTAAATAGCATTCTGTAATCGTCTTCTTCAGATTATCGTTATCATTTTGACGTCACCAGTAACAGAAGATATAGTTGCGTTTCATGCTAATTGTTTTATATTATTCTTTATAATTCATCTTGAAAATAATTTCCTAAAGTGCAAAAATTGTAACGGGTGTCATGATCATATTAATAAGTTTTTAATTCTGATGGATATAAATAACCAGTATTCTAAACTTTGAAGGTTGAATCTATCGTAAGGGTGTAATATACTAGTTGTAAAAATGAAACATGTTTGTATTAAACAGTATAGGACCACGAACAAAGGTTTCATAACAGGTGCAGTACATCACCATTGACAAGCTTACAAAAGTGAGTGAGCTCAGGATTCTCAAAATGTGTGCTGCTGCTTAAGCAGACTACCGTGAAAGGGAACTATGAACACATAAACTTTGAAACGACATCAATTTTCAGCTGAGGAATTCAAATGTGTCAGTAATTATAATATTTGTGTAATTAAGAGAAAAATGTGGGTTTGTTGGCGTTTGTACAATAATTCATCGTCCCATATTCGTGTGAAAATGTCGGTATTTATTTAGATTTCTTTTATCCACTTGCCACTCACTTAGCGTTGTTTTCATTGAGGTTTTCTGCCCTTTTGTCTCTTCGTGTTATTCTCAAAGCATCGCGCGATTGTCAATATTCCGATTACTAGATCATTTGGAAAGAATTGGGAATCTATGAATGTAAATTGCTTGATTATCAAAACGTTCATTTGAAGGTGGAAGTTGATAGACATTGCGTTTACCTGCTGTTCATATATTATTTTCTTACTGATCAGTCATGGTAATTTATCGAGGGTAGGAAATGGAATAAGGATTATTTAAGGCAAGAAAATGCACATGTTCAATGGGATTTGTGTAGTGAAGGAAATGTTAAGAATAAATTAGCCAATACATTTACCTAGAGGTATTTCAGATTTATACTGCATGAGAGAAGATATCGGTTAACCTGTGTGTATTCCACTGCCGGTCACCCATTCGATGCAACTTAGTCTACTAGAATGGCTGTTATTTCAGAATCCTTGTAGGGGACATTGTAGGATAATTTTTCGATACATTGCGGAACATTGTGGGATAATTTTGTTTCGGCGAATGGAGGGGGGGATTTAAGTACCTAAAACGTTTTTTTGGGTGCTTCAAGACACGTACCATTGTGATGTGCTGTAAATTACTCTATCGCGTTGCCGGCACATTATGTATCGTTACGACTTGATTAATCGTATTGACATTCGGTAACGTAATTTTGTTGTGAAACATACTAGGCAAAGTATTTGTATCGAATGTCATGAAATACCTATGTTCGAAAATAAACGACCCCGACAAATGTATTATGTTTAACATTTATTTTTATTCCTATTGTTTCCATTTGTTCTCATTGTCCCGTTTCAAATATGAAAATATTCAGCGAAGGCGTCACGCGTCTCTAGAGCTACTGTTCTTGCAAAATAATTGTTAGACGTTTCGTGGGTCACGTAAAGAATCCTCTTCGTTCTGCTGCCTATTGTAATTGGATCTTCGCTCTATTATTGACAGATTAATTAATAATAAACATCAGTTAGTAGATGGACAATTCTACATTTCAATCATAGAAGTAGAACGTGCAAATATCTCTCGTCTCGTTACTACGGCTGTGAGAAAGAGCTAAGTTCTGAGAAAACAGGATGTTGCGCTACTAAGCAAGGACGTTCCAATCAGCATGTTTTGCGATTACTAAGAATCGTTTGTATTTACGCTGTCTCAGCAATATCTAAATGCATCAGAAACATCCGCTCCTAAGCAAGGTCGTATGTTAATCAGTATGTTTTTTTTCCACACGCTGGTCAAAGATCATGTCCATGATACTCAACCGATAGTTTTTATAGTTCACAAATAATACAATAATGTTCATGTATGCTAGTAATTGTTTAAATAAATTTTTTAATCATGTCAATTCTCAAGGGTGGCAGTCTCATCTGGAACAGTCCTCAGTGTGAGGATTCACCCCCTCAATCCCACTCTATTACCCAACCTTTCATTTGACCTGTAAATCAGGCAGGGGTAGATCCAAGGAGGGGCCACGGAGGTTGTGCCCATACACGCACCCTCACCCCCAAAATCAATATTGTTTGAACGTTACTCAATGCACTCGGAATAATTACCATATGTGCCAATCGTATCACATTCAAAGCAGTATTACCATAATGAATGTACTGTTTTTTTTTTTTTGTTTTTTTTAATTTCAAGCTAATAGAAAAAATGTAATAAATTCTGAAAAATATTGGGGTTCTAAACTGAAATTGCTCTCCCTTCTGAAGTCTTCTCCTCCCGATTGGTGGAGGCGTGTCCTCGCGTGGCGAAGGCCAGATCAGAGTGACGCGATAAAAGACTTTAGCTTTTAGTGACGTGGAGAGAAGTAAATGGGAAAATCAATGCATTTGACCTCTGTAAAACACATTGCGCTTTGATGTTAATCGACGAAGTGACCACAATCAGTGTAGTAATAATTATGCGCACGAAATGGTAAACATAATATTTAATGCTTACATTGTAAATTGCATGAATAGAAGCAGCAAACTTTCGGTTTCTCTGATCTGCACACGGAGAAAGGGTTTCTGATAACTTGACTGTTTGCCTTTTTTAAAAAAGGAATTCAGTGGTGTCAAGGTCGCGCTCGTGTGGCAGTAGTAGTTGTGGCCAGGTATTAGCACCTATCCCACTCCGGTGGCATTGCAAAAGGTTATCAGCGCAACTGGCGTCGCGATAGGAAACTTTCAAAAGTATGCGAGTTTAGTTTTCCTAGCGGTTTTCCTAGATGGCGCTAAGATGGCAGCAGCGTGTTCGTTAAGATAAATGTTTTTTCCTGATAGAATATTTCTCCGTGTCAGTGTTTTGGTACTCGTGTGAAATGTTTCCTCTGTGATCAATAAATTCAAATAAAGAAGTAAAACATAAGGCTGGCTTTACACTTGCAAGAACATGGCGAGCATTATTATTTCGCAAGAAAACTTGCCAATGTAAACATTGCGGCAATAAATATTTCTGATGTTAGCAATATTTCTTGCTAGATATTCCGGTCGTAATGTAAACTCGTGTGTTTCCATCCTTGAAAAGATATTGCCGGCTGTTGCTGGAACTAGAATTGGATTGAAGTCTGACCAAGATATTGCTCGAAGAAGCCAATGATAAGCACGGTCATATGCGGAGGAAGTACGTACGATAGTTCATAGATGTAATATTTCCATTTTAATACGATTTTTGTCGTAAAATGGGTGTGTGAAAAAGGTGTAAGACAATAAACGAAATAGTAATAAATAATCCCTCTGTGGTTGATTATCAAAGGTTCATATTTTGGTTCAGTTATAGATGCCCCGTGATTGTTATTTTTTACGCTAAAAACTATTAAGATATTAATCTAATCTAAATCAATTTTAAGATTAATCTATAATACATCATCAGTAGATAATAGATATTTTAAAACTTTTTACCGAATTAGTAAATGCACTTTTCACTAAAAGAAAATTACTTTGCTTCCACGAGAATCGAAATCCACAAAATTATTTTGTTTTATGAAAAATATTGAGACATGTCTACCTAATTCGCAGAAGCCCCGTTTTCCTTTCATAAAATTCAGTCACAGGTCCTCACAAATCGACGGCGTTAGTTCATCTCCTCATTTAGCACAATAAGTGCGACCGCTCACTTAATTCCATGCGCCATTTTCCTCCGCTGTCACCAAACACGGCAACAAATAGTTCTAATGTAAAACGATCAGCAATATCTTGCCGGAAGGATCTTGCTCAGATCTTCCTTACAATACATTGCCTCTCCATGCTCTTGCTAGTGTAAAGATGACCGCAGGAAGCAGAGACAAATTGCGGAAAGGTATTGCTAATGTAAGTCCAGCTTAAAAAATACTATTACATGAACACTAGAATAATATGAATGGTCACATCTGCCTTGAATTTATTGACTTACTGGGATCACATCTGAAAAGGAGATATGTGTACATAAAACTAAAACTAAAAATGGAAATAAAAATAATTACAAACGTATTTTTCAAACCCCTGTCTTACGGTGTTAGTTTTTTTCACTGATGTTCTCTTGTGGCAAGGAGATCAGTTGCGGAATGAGAGGAGAGGAGATTACGTTGCGCCATTAGAGTCATCTAATGTAGGGTGACCAGTGGCTCCGTTTTTAAGGGGACGTCTCTTATTTACCATTTGTTCCCATTGTCCAGAAGAAGTGTTAAAAGGAACACAATTTTTGTATTTAGCCCCTTTTTATTACTCGTTCCTTTCGAACAATCAGTTCCCATGTGTTGTGTTTTCTACTGGATTGCAAAGGTATCAACGGGATCAGCGAACGGGAAATATTCTGAAGGCAAATGGTGTTAACTTTTTTGTCAATGATTATTGTGAAGATACACTTTAGCGATTAATAATGTTTTGAATTTCAAGGTAATATTGCCAATAATGTATCACATCTACGAGTAGTAATATCTTTAAATAATTAATTGTAATTTCTTCAAATAATTGTAATACATTTAAACCTATAGACTTATTTTCTTTTTAATCATCCTATTAATTAAATTGATTTTAATTGTGTGATTTTCTTCTCGTATCAATCTGCAATGTTGGATTTTGTGCTGAGAATATGTTCCATTTTATACCGACTTTTGAAAATGACACTCTAACTCCATGACCCTTTCTTTGGTTTTAAAGATGCCACTCTAACCCATTCCCACATGTGGCAACAACCTTGACATCAACGCCTGAAACAAAGAGTGGAGAGTGGATTTCAGAGCTTTGTAGGGAATGTTAGGCTTACTAGAAAGAGATTTAACGTAGAATCGTCCAAAGTACGATAAATGTTTGACTCTTCTGTCATGGGAAACTGCAGATCAAATATTTACATTCTAGCACACAGGATGTATTCAGGCAAGAATCTTTAAGAGAGAATGTAAAAAATTAAATTGTTTGAAAGTGACTCCATTTTATTAGCTTGTTTCATATCCAATTCAGCTCTTTATTTTTCAGGAAGTGTATTATTTAATGCACAATATGCACATGCGCTCCGTAGATGTTTAGATGGTATTGTGACGTGCATTGCGTGTGATCTGATTGTGAGTGGTTTCCCCTAACCGTGTGTGGTTTTTCGAGAGCTGGAGGGAATAAAAGAAATACGTAATTTAGTTGAATACATTAACAAGAAAATTGCGAATTAATGAGGCACATTTTGCGTGACAAAAATTTAATGAAAATTATAATTGAGGAAAAAATAGAAGGTGCGATAAGTAGGGGAATGAAAAGTGGTAGGAAGTTGACTGTCATTAGAACATGAATGTGCTCAAAGACTTTGATATGTGAAGGCGGCTAAGGGCCAAAAGGCTGCTAACAAGAGTAACGAGGTGGAAAATGCTGAGACCTGACCTTGTCACAGATTTATGGATGTAAAGATATGTTGTATTATTATAGAGAGCGTGATGCGGGCGAATGATTCCTTGCGGCGTGTCCTGAACTCACCGCGCGCACTGGCACAGGCTCGCGCGCCAGCCGGCTGATGAGCAGCACGCACGACACGATGATAACGCTGCTGAAGGCGACAAGCGCCAGGCACGCGTGCACCACGTCCGTCTCGGGAATCACCCGGAACGGGTCCACCACCAGCCCCACGTTCAGGATGCCGAACACCTGTAACACGCAGCACACACTCCGTTACCCGCTGGCGGTAGACTAGCATGCTGCATCGCGAACAACGTACGAGGCGACATCGATGTTTCTTAGAACCTGTTTTGTAGTGTGCTGTTCATTGATTTTCACGCAGGAGGGAGGTCGTTTGACAATGGTCATGCTTGCTCATTTATAATGGATATTTAAGTGACAAAAAGAAACTAGTAGTGCTACTGAATTGCACAGGCTTTCCAGTATTAGTTTTCTATTTCCTTTGGTCTCGGCCAGCTATTCGAACTTGCCACATACTTTTCCAGCTGCCATTTATCGCTGCCAAAATTAAGTTTTTTGACATTTTCTTAATTTTTTGGTTTCCTAACAGTAAAACGAAAATATTATTTGAAGAAGTTTAAAGAAAAGTAAAATCTCGCCCTAAATGGCCGTTTTGAAAAATTTGGAGCCGTTTTAAAGAAAATAGTATTTAAGCGCTGTTGTAAATTCGAAATTTAAAGCTCTTTTTGTCAGAAAATTTTTGAGTTTTCGAAAAACACCATTAGAAGTCATTTGAAGCACAGTAACTCACAAATACAGCAGTGGTTTACAAATTGCTGGAAAATGGCATATTAACGGCGTTCGAGATATTAAAAAAATACATTACAAACAATTACACTGAAATGAACTTTGCGTCGTATTAAAAAGTACAATTAGCCCTATCCGTTCGAAAAGTTTGAAGAAGTAATATTGGAGCCATTTAAGAGAAAATGGCGTTTGAGCGTTTCTGAAAATGCGTAATTTTGAGCTAGTTTTCTGAGGTTTGGTTGAGTTTTCGAGAAACTTTATATGATTATTTAAAGCACATGTTCTCATAAATACAATAATATGAACAAGTTGCTACCAATATAAATATAAACGATGTAAGCGACAGGTCAAACGAAATATATTTTTGTAATTTAAAAAAACAACAAAAGAATAGAGCAACATGGCGTCTTTTATCTAATAGAGTACATTTAGCATTATCCTTACCAAAAGATTGAAGAAAAAGTTAGGAGCCGTTTCTCGGAAAATCGTGTTCTAGTTATTTTCTGTTTAAATTGCATGTATTGCATGCAGTATTGCGCGAATACCGCAACAATTTTCAGAAAAAGTACCTCATACCTTCAATGAAAGAACTCACTGTGGAGACACCGCCAAGAATTCAAACTCTTGCAATTTTCGAAAATTCAGAGTTAACTGAGAAAATTAGTCCTAAGTCACTTTTATAAGTGTATTTTTTCTCTATTCTTAAAAGAAATTTTTTAGAAAATTGGAGCCGTTTTTGAGAAAATTTTGTAAATGTCCGTGGGGCTTCATGTAATCCCCAAATTTTGAATAAAGTTTTTCAAAATCGCGCGCCTTGAATGGAGCCAGATCGGCCGTGGAATACCTATTTTGAAAAAAAAATCGTAAATTTGGTACGGGCGCTAGTGTTTATAGACAGACGAATGGACAGACGGACGGACGCCGTTACAAAACAACTCTCTTTCGGTATCAGGGGACTCCAAAACGTGTATTTCCGCTGAAATCTCGAAATCCATTAACCGCAGCATTACATAGCTTTCTTTATGCTACGTATATTACTCTATATATACGTATGTTACTTCTTATGTACATATATTACTCATTATATACTTATATTAACTTCTTATATACGTATGCGTACGGGAAAGTAAAAATCAATCAATTAACTTATTTTTTCATCCTTGGTCACTTCAGTTTGTAGAATGTTCAATTTACGGAATCTGAAATTTTTTTATTATGATAACTTTTTCTTTCAAAAATAAAACATTGACGAATTAAAACCGTCGAATCAAGATATTGATGCCTTCACGATTCATCGTTTTTAATTTAATACATCGTTTATTAATAAAAACGTCGGTGTTTTCAAAACAAGTCGCAACCCTACTAGTCTGGCAACTGAATGCTCAAAAATGAATAAATAAATTCAAATGAACCCGTAAAAGCATTCTTCATTTTGTGCATTGTTTTAAATGTGAAAATAGCTTCAAATTGAAATTCTGCTTTGAAAAATATGCTTAAATTGGAAAATGACTATAACCCATTAAATTGGAAAATGGCTCTAGATAAGTGAACCCCTCTGAAAAAATCCAATTTCGAAAACCGTTCGAAAATTTCAGCCTTTATTAATTAAATATAATTTTTTGGTCATTCATTCTGACCTTGAACTTGAACGTTTTGGAATTGCTATTTAATTTCTTTATATAAAAAAGCAATTAATCAGATATAAATTGATTGAATCACAAAATTTTAAAAGTGCTAATGATAATTGAAGGGTCCATTTTCCTGATACCCGCATGGTTCCTAACACTATTCTGAATAAATGGTACGCATGTGTAAAATTTTAATATGTTCTATATGTTATTCGAATTCCTGTGAACAATAAACTATTTCATTATTAAGAACAGATTAATTGTTTTTTCGGAAATAGCTATGGAAATTATAGAGACGAAATTTTACATGGACATAATTTGCGTGGCAATTTTGAAACCGAAACAAAACTTTCAATGACTACTACTATCTTTTTTTAGTACGTGTGAAATGGGAAACGAGGAAAGTAAATGTTAAATCAAGAACGGAATAAACATATTAATTGTTCATTCAACGTTTAATTATTTAAAATTCGACCAAAAGTAATTGAGATTGTATAACAGAAAGTTTTCAGAAGATAATTTCCTTTGTTCTTTCTCATGTATGATGTTCCATACGTCTACAACGTTGCTTAGGTAACCAACAGGAAATCAATCGATTTCTCGTGCAGGCACAAGTTTCGTCAATGCAGCTACAAAACGATACATTTTCAAGCTGAAATCAATTCTGTAGAAGAGCTAGATTGGATGTTCTTCCCGGTTTGAGTCAGGTAATTTAGATGTATCTGGCATATGCGCTATAATCAGAATTTTGTTGTTTTTTTACACCTATTCCACTGTATTTTGGTACTTGTTTGTATTAAAATATTAAAGGTTTTTACTGTACTGTTGCGTTATCTGCCTAATAACAAATTCTATATTAGATGTCCCACATGTACTTTTTGACTCTAGTTTTAATTCGCTGTTTATGTTAATAATTCTGATGTTATGAAAGTATTCTTCTGTCATCAATTTATCTGCGTACATTTTTTGTACAAATTTCTTAATCAAAATTAAAATTTTACATTAATCATTTTAGACTTGAGAAGTCTTACTAAACCTGAAGCTGCATCATAATACTGTTGAGAGATCTCAGTGAGGATTCTTGAATATTTCCTTGTGGAATTGTATATTTTACAGTCGGTCTCAAAATAGATGTCTAAGAACAAACTCTTCTCATTACGTCTCCGAATGTTGTTTCTGAGAATTTTTTTTTTTTCGCCTCACTAGTAATTCATATCTTAAGTTTTAATAGCTTGTGAAATTATTATCACGCTCCCATGTCTTATGCCGCACTATGGCGTGACTTAGGTAATGCGTCATATATTCCGGCAAGGTGAATCACTCGTAAGAATGGTGATTCAGGACTTTGAATGCAACGTAACATACAAACATCAAAATGAGTCATAAGATCTGCTTCAAATTTTTCAATAGTCTTCACAAGTTTTAAATTAATAGCACGTTTTATTACGAACACTTGTAGTTCAAATCGTGTCTTGAATGTTTGAATCGAAAATATGATTCAAATATGTGATTGAGTCCATTAATGCTGTGCTCCAGGCGAGATAATAATTTTACGCTAAACGATGTAATCAGTGACGTTTCCGTGAGTGGGGGAAGGCTCATTAGGCTCCCTACAAAAGCCAATTAAAAAAAATTACATTTACAACAATAGTACAACAGTTGATTGACCGAGTAGCTTTGTATCAGCGAAGTATGAAGGGGGTTACTTCTTGTCACCTCCCTGATTTTGATTTTCTTAGGTTATACTTTCAATTAAGGTTATTGCGAGGAAAATTCGTTAGAGAGCGAAAAACGGGTTTAGAAAGGAATACGATGGGAGAAAAAAGTGAATAGAAGAATCAAAAGCCAATAGCGTGTATTAAACAAATATAGATTGTACTAATTTTCTGTTTTAACGAAAGTATTTCATTATAGCAACTGTTTACGTTATAAATATTAAATATAAGTCAATAACGAAAAATACATTTTATATTCATAATCTTCGTAACAAAATAATAAGTCGGCTGGACACCAGATCTGTATGCCTCTCAAAGGAAAAAAATTGTCTGTGCTACTTAATGATCACTGTTTCTTTAGGTTATACATTTTCACATTATAAATTTTACGGTTACACCCATTGAGTAATATGATGTGTGTATCGAGTCTATGCATCAAAAGGAGAAATAAAAGGTTCCTTGTAAATATTTCTCCGCATGTTATTTCTTTCGAATGATTAAATTTTCAGATGTGTAACATATTTATTAATTATTTGTCAAAGGTATAAACACTTGTAAAAAGTTATTGTTATTAGCTATAGATAGCAACATATTCATATTCCTCATTGAATTCATTATCAACATATTATTCTTAACTGAGTTCATATTAATTTCGGAATGTAGAATATTGACAAGAATTTAGGCAAAAACTCGTGGAGTATTACTGCAAGTAGAATGGCTTGCGCAGATTCTATAATTCGTCACGTGTTCATTATTTATCGATAGTCCATTAAATGCGTAACTGTGTTGAATAGGTTCCGGAAACCAGCTTACCGATAAATTAATTTTGAGAGAAGCGATGGGTTATTCAGATCCCAATCCGCAATGAAGCATGGACGCTAGAGAAGGCTCTTCTTCTTTGCCACGCTGAAGCAATGGGGCTAACTGGCGGGGAGGGTGTTTGACCGAATTAGCCTCCAGGCGTCGCGTCTCCTCCATGCAATTGACCCTGCTTGGCTCTGGGTACAAAGCTTGCAAATCGGGATACAACGAGATTCAAACGGCACCGACCTCTGTGGAGGATTTGCAGGAATCGGCAACGCGGTAGTTTTTCTAACGAGCGAACGAACGGCTGGCAAACATTTCTAGTAAATCGCGCATTAAATGTGAAAAGAAGCGAAATAATTATTTCTAGAGGAAAATTGTTTTTACATTTGGAAAACTTATAATAGGGTGTGCCTCCTCGCTGACGTAGGAGCTTGGAGGTAAATCAAAGTATGTGGAGCCCGAAGGAAGGGAGTTCGCATCCCACGTAATGCACGGTTGTTTTGTGGTTGTGGGGTTGGCTTTCCCTTACGACGAATCTGATATACACATCATTCATCCCGTAACCTTTTACCTGTCGCCTTCATTGGCACTTAATAATCATCCTTCCTACAATGGACGTTAATGGTAAACAAACACTATCTACCTAGTAAAGAGTAGGGCAGAAAAACATAAGCCTTCTCCGCCTACACTTTGCAATCGGTTATGACACTTAACCAATATCATCTGCCATCAGTGGAGCACCGCCCTAGGCAGGGCAGCTCCCGATTGGTAGCATCGAGCATGTGTGTGTAAGCAAGGAATGAGGGTAGGACATGGAAGGGGAAGGAAAGGTTGCGCGCGGTCCGTGGCCCCACTGTTTGCGTATTGTTCCGTCATTCGCGTGGAGTTAATCGGAGAAGCCACGGGAAGCTACCGACCGTAGCAGCCGGCTGCTAGAATTCTCCTCCAGAGAGCGGCTGAATTGGACCTAGCTGTCTAGCTAGTCGAAAATCCTGCCACCTTCAGGACTCGAACCTAGGACATTCCGGTCAGAGCCTCTACAGTGCCACCAGTTGAGGTGCTTGTGCCGGTTGTCGGGTAATTGTATTGACACACTTGGCATTGTGGCGGGAAAGGCGAGAGTATGCATGGTGCAGTGATAAACAACCCGTGTCATTTGTTTTCTCATCCTGTTTGTTCAGTCTTATTTCGATCTGCGACGCTGGGATGTAAGGTTTGGCTTGAACACTATCCCTGTATCCACACGGTTGGCGCCTCATGCTTGGAAGCGAAAGAAAAGTTTATGCCAATGATGGTCTACTTACTTGAGCACTTTTGATTCCTGGTTCTGACACATTTCTAAAATATAAAATAATGTTTTCAGATACGATAATTACAATTGTTTGTATAATAATTTTACTTTTTGAATGGCATAATGATAATATTTACAACCAAAGGAAGAAATATACTCGTGCATTTTAGTAGTTCCTTTTCCTATCACAAATAAAATGTTTTAGAAATGATAGCGAACCATATTCACTCAAAACCAGAAAAGTTCTTTGAGTTTGAATTCCACTTAAGATTGAAAACTGAAAAGTGACCCGAAAAAATAATTAAAGAATATTTTTTCATTAATCAAACATTTTCACGTTTTGTAAAGCGGACGAAAAGTACAAAAAACGTATTAACGCGAACTTTAATCATCTACACGATACGAAAAAAACTCAACATGTATAAATTCGTTGTTTTTCTGCAGGGACTTGGGATTCCAGTCCTGGCGCTTTGGAGGAATAAATGATACCAGGAAGTGACACATCGCGTGCTCATCATCTTGAGTCACTAAATACGCCGTGTCGAATGGTAGCGATTCACTTGCAGCTCATTTTGTATTGTATTTGAAAATCCGATTTGTAAAATTTTCATTAAACAGTTAAAATGTATACAAGTAACTCGATGTATCGGTTAGTAGCTACATGTCTACATGTATGAGTGCCCCGTACTTCAAAAAAATGTTTGTTGTACTTCAAAAAAAAACGTTTGAAAATAAAAATGGCAAAAGATTTCAAATTATGAATCAAAATCATTTTGAGCAGAGTATTTTATCTGAATTTACAGAATTCCATGTTAAAAAATAACTTTGGCCTTTTCTTCTACGAATTTTACGTATTCTACCAATAGAGCAAAAAACAAAAAAGTTTGAATTTTAGTGTTTTTACTTCTAGTATTCAGGAGTTGTTCGAATACGTTTTTTAGTCAATGAACCCCAATGAAATGAAGTGTGTATGGCTTGCGAATCATATGACATCAAAAATTAATCTTAACTATTTCCATGTAGAGAAAACCACACATTATTTAAGTTTTGGGAGAGTTGAATACGAAGAAGTTCGGGGAAAATATTTGAAGATGGCCTACACTACTGAAGTTCACACAGAATCGCGCGTAATGGTACCAAACATTTTATTCCTGACTAGTGGCAGGACGGAAGAGCCAGCTATTGAGAAGGAACATCGCCGATCTCGTGCTTTTGCATGCAATGGTGTTATTTCTGAACGTCGGGCCATGGTCGTCGTGAGGGCACCACTGATCTATGCATTCTTTATTACTATAAGCACGGAAGTGGTGCCAACCCCACAATCCAACCAGTCCACTCTGAGAGCAAGACATTTCGAAGTCTTAAGTCTCGCGCTTACAATAAAAAGTTTCTGTAAAGTTCTTATTAATTATAGAGGTAGTGTCCTGCGAAGTTGGTCTCTGTGAATGGACTTCACTTTTTGGTCATAACATTCACTTCTGCGTAGAAAAGCTTTTAAATTTAGACTTCTGTATTATTGATTTATTGGAAGAGCTCTTACACTATCACTGACAATGTTAATAAGACTAACAATTAGTCATTTTCTGTATTTGGAACGAATCCATTGTTCCGGATAGATTTTTTTTTTTACTTTCTAGCCTTCGACGTTATTTTGTAGTAAAGCGTAGTTTGGAATGGAGCGGAAAGATTTTTCGACGGAAACAATTTTTATTGTAAGGTCCCTGCTGTCGAAAAGGGAGATACATATTATTCGTGTAAGTAATACATTACTTTAACACCTTACGTAGTCAGAAGCCGCGTTTTGTGAAAAATGAAAAATTAATATACGGCAAAACGTCCTTCTCTCCGTCCTTCACTCCACTCATCCGTCCGTCTCTCTCCGCCCGTCCGTCTGTCCGTCCCGTCCGTCCCATCTGTCCGTTTCTTGGCCCGTCCGTATTTGTCATCGCTAGTACCTAACCGTTCAGATGATTTTCTTCAAAGTTGATATTCCCCGATGGATCTGGCCGAACTTGCTAACTCTCAAGTCCTGCGAATTTGAAACGGCTGTTGTGGCGTTTTGAGGTACTTTGAATGAAGCATCATTATCAAATGCTTAAACTTTGCTCTCTTATGCTTAAACGTTGCTAAAAAATAGCGCAGGTCTCATTTGCGTTAAACTCACTGAATTTTCGAAAATTGAAAAAAATACAAATAATGCGAGAATGTGTGACAACGCCTTTTGTTTTAATTGTATAGGACCGCGCCCCGCAAAGAATTGTTTAAAAAATTGTACGAATACTCTTACATATATCTCGTATATGGAGTGGAGACATTGATACATTCGTTTGTTTTACTATTTGTGGAGTCATATTCAACAAATATTATCATAAATTATTGACAACAAGCAAGCAATAACATTTATGCTGTAACAATAATGTGTGATTTACAAAAGAATAAATGTTTAATAGTAGATTTAATGTCAGAACATCGATATTAATGAGAGCAATTGGACAATGAAAGACTATGTGTGAAAGTAAAATCACTGAACTTCGTGAGTCCAAAATTACAGTGCCGCCATCTGGAATGGGCAAGGTAGCTAGAACGCTTACCAACTTAACGGTGGGTGCGATTTCGAATCCCGACTTGGGCATGGATGTTTGACACAAGTATTTCGCGTGTGTCCACCTTTTCTTTCTCTATTAGCATAAGTATGCCGTGCAGAATGTAATGACATAACCTATGTAGACGCAACTGGTTGCATTGGAGAAATTTATCTCGCTATTTTTAATCGGTTCCGAAAACATCAAGATCTAAAGTAGAAGATGCAATTTCAGATTCGAAGAAATATAGTTTTTGTGTATTCTCCCACTTCCCGTAACTATTAAATACCTTCCACAGTTCGACTGTATGTAGCGTAGGGGCAGACATTTAATCTGTACACTTTTCTTGAGCTCCGGAATCCCTACCCGCGCACCTTTACTACACTAAACTAAATTATGAATAATGGTAGCGACTAGTGTTTCTGGCAGAATGTTATTGTTGCTGTTTGGACACTGCTGGCACCGTAAATTGCAGGTTACTTCCATTACATTCATTTTGTCAGTGAATTCGTTTTTAGTTAGCTCATTTGTAAACTGTATCTCGTGCAATGTCATCGCCTTGAATGACATTCATTTGTTTGCTGACCTGTCAAATTAGTTCCTTCTTAGAGTAACTCCCATATTCGTGCGCTTGAGATCCTCGCTCTTAATGCGACCCGAAAAACCGCGCCAGCGCGGCTGGCGGTCGTAAAGGCTGCCTCTGGTAGCAATTACTGTGGCTGCAGCAGCAGCGGGGCGGGAAGCGTGCCCTCCACGTGCTTTCTACGCACAGAGTGCGTGAACATCTTAAACTCGCACTGTGCGGGCGCGCAGCACGCGTCCTTCGCTCGCCAAAAGCGATGCGGGACTCTTAGATTTTTCTCCCCTCCCCCCCCCCCAATAGCTAAGTAAATGGATAAACGAAACATGTGTAGAATGCGGGGGTGGTGGTTCTAAAAGTTGTTCGTGTAAAGGTAGTTGATCACCTAGTAAAAACTAAAAGAAAAAGAATAAGCGCCAATTCGACTCTCTACGGTCGCACATTTCCAAGTCGACGGCGATGGTCCAGACTTTGGTGTTCCAATTAACGTAAAGCACCCTTCACTCTAGCCAACGCAGAAGTTCCACACATTTTACGTCAAATTGCAGTTCATTGTAGATTGTCTCACTTCCTGGCGTAACTGCCTATAAAATATTTCTACTTAATTAAATGGGCATTCCGCATGTGGTTCTTTTATTCGTAAGCATCAGTGATTTTGCCATAAATGTGCCTGTAGCTGGCTGGAGCCGTTGGAGTTGACGCAGCAGACGCGGACTTACACGTCCCTCGTCGACCGAAAACGATTTGTTTTTTCTCAAACAGCTGAGGGAAGTAGATAAATGAAACACGTCTGTAAGGATATACTTAATGGATAGTGTGATTAAAAAAGTTGTGTTAAGGTTGTTGGATTATGTTATTGTAGCAAAAAAATCACCGATTCTATACTACCCATTTGACTTCTTCGCTTATCCCCGCGACTTCTAAGCCGACAGCGAAGCTCGAGATTTTGGCTTTCACGATTACCACATTCTTGACTCTAGCCAACGCAAACTTCTTACACATTTTACACCAAAGTACAGATACGGCCTATCTTAACACACCTCCTTCGCTTCCGTCGCCGTAACTACTAATAATGTATTTCGACTTCATTAAATATGCTCTTCTTCCACTTGTTCCGTGTTTACATAAGCTTGAGCTGTTTGCCAGAAATGTGCCTGTGGCTGCAACGGTTGGGGTCGGCGGCCCTGTAGGCGCCGCCGGAGATGCGATGGGCAGCGAGATCGATGGCCTAGAATGTGCCGCGTTGTTTTTGTGGTGTGCCATTTCAAGGGCTTGCAGGATCAAGCGGAGTGAACACTCATCTCCCTATTTTTTGTAAGGCAAAAGGAAAACAAAGTTTATGAAAATCTACACATTTCTCATTTCTGTCTACCGTTTCCGCTGCTGTCTATAGACAGCTTACAGTTCGATGAGCATTTTTATGCTGCGTTTGATTCATAATGTTTCTTTTTTGGAGAAAATCTAAGATATGTTTTTGAAATGTGAAAAGGATGATGATAACCCTTCAAATGATGGTCTTGGGGCAGTCAAATGATCAAGCCTCCCGCGTAATCGTAAATGTTAATATCTCAAATTTAGAGAAACAATGCCTTATCGTGTTGTGGTTTATATTTGTCTGGAACATTTGTCATAAAATTTTCATCTAGCCTATATCTTGTTATTCGGGTAATTTGAATATAGTATTGACTTGATCAACTGTAATAGTAAGCATTAATTATGCAAGGAATTTAAACGTTATTTTATATTAAATGTTTTTTTATTTCATACGTGTTTGTGCCTCGTTTTTACTTTATTGTTATTCTGTTTTGGCAGGTGAGTTGGCCCCCACAAATCTAGTGCCTCTGATCCGTGACGGTGAGTTTGTTTCGTTAATAAAATAAAATAACTGCATTCTTTGATATGTGTGTAAACATATATTTAATATTAAAAAGAGATGAATGTTTTTCAAGAGGTCTCAATTTTTTCACTTGTTTTTTAACATGGCATTACTATTATAAGTTATGTTGCATCAAGTCTTAATTTGATAATGTAACGCATAGTCGACTAAGTGAAGTAACTCGGGCGGGTTTGAAGGGAGGGTCGAGATGAAGGCGGGTCGATGTTTCCCGGGACGGGTAAAACTTGGAATAAAATTATTGTTTCGAACGTGTATTTTGTCTATAATTTGTCTGTAATTGTATGTCTGTAATTTAAGAAGAGAAGCCTCCGATGACCACACTGGTAATAGTGACGAGAGAAACAAAATATCCCGTTCAGTACAATATCTCAGAGAAGAGAGGTAGGAACGTCCTGCTCACATACATATTTTCGTCTTTTGTATTTTATTTCCAAATATAGTATTTGCTTCGAAGTTTGATGAAAAATCATAACGTTTAGTTGATAGCTTGAGAAAATTACTTTAATCAATTAAAATACGTTAGATCCAAAGTTTGCAAAAACGGTGGAAACTCTCTGAGGAGGAACTCCCAGTGTTTCCTCCTCTCGTGTAGTTATCGCGAATATCTCAGTGCGCCATGGAGGTCAGAAGTGAAAACGTTTTTGAATGGAGCCAGCCCGGGAGGAGGAGCTTCTTCCTTCAAGTAACAGAATCTCTTTGACTGAGCCAGAACGAGTAGCTACATGTATTGTGCTTTTTGCCAATGAATATGTGGTGAGAGATCCCATACAAAGAAGTTACACGTGGGCCTCACGTGTAAAGTCTTTGTATGGGAACTCTCACCACATGTTCATTGGCAAAAAGCAATCTTCTTCAATTCCCCCTTCTTTCCCTAAATGTTTCTCCCTGAATGAGCTAGTTCGTATTATAGAGGAGTTACACTAAGAAAGGACCACAGGTCGTCTTTCTCCCTTCCTCATTTGAGAACTGCACTGAACAGGATATTTTGTTTCTATCGTCACTATTACTATTGTGGTTAAGGGAGGCTTCTTCTAAAGTTACAGATCCCCATACACGATCGGGTCATTCAACAATTTTCCCAGCAATAATCCCAGGAGATTTGACATTGTAAGAGGTAGAGATGAAGACATTAACAAGTGAGTTAACTGTAAACGACCGCCCCGACAAAATGAGTGCATGGACGTAACTTGCAGTTACATTGCCAGCAGTGGCCTAGGAGTACCTGTCAAAGCGGTTCCTTCTTATAGTAACCTCTCTATAAGGAAAACCGAGGTGCCTTCCGCGCCACCGCTCGCTTCCGCGGAACACTATCTGGGAATGCGTGCACTCGGATGGAAGTCTTCCTGGCAGTTCCTCGCCGAGGCTTCAGGGTTGACACGCGTGGGGGCGTTCACCGCGCGTCATGCGGGTCTTTGTCAGTGTTCATCCATGCGTTCGGCTGCTCAAACCGTTACCCCGCCTCGGGACGGCGCCGGTAACGCCACACAAACTTACCACACTCGCGCCGCGCGCTAATGGGGCGTAATGAGGCCTCTTGCGTAACGCTCTCGTGAAATGAACTGTCAAAACAACTGTTAATGTTGTGGTGGTGCCACAAGTGTTTCGTGGAGTTTGCAAACAGATATTTGTTTTGAACAATCATATAATAGTATCAAATTTGTAATTATATTTCAATTTCGCATGTATAATTTTATTTTGCGGCTGTTGTAGAAGTTTCGGAGTGTATGTGTGAATTCTTTTTTTAGGATGGGTTTAGGTTTTCTTGTGTTTCTGCATCTAAAGTTCAAGTTGTTATTGATAACTTCTATTGGAGGAGAGGTAAACCATTGTATGTTCTTAGTTTTCAATGTTCTGTAATAATATTTTAGAGCTAAAGTATCAATGAGCATAGTATGGCGCATAGCATTTTTGACTTTATCCAAGTCGGACACCTTTGACTTCTTTTGAGTAGTGCACGTCTGAACATGTACGAACTGGCCGTATTTATTTTGACACTGCACATATTTTCCTACTAGAGCAATGGGTGATATATTTAAAATAAAAAAAAATAAAAAAAAAGAACTCGTAAACTAATGTGATCACTATTTTCAAATATATTTATTCACAAATAATATTGTATTTCATTCTGTTGTAATGTCAAAATAACCAGGCCCCGATTGAATGTGAAAACAGAGTATCAACGAGACGTATGCCATATGGATATTTGAACTAGCTTTTTATAGTGCTGCAGTATTCTTACGTCAACGGTTGTATTTGGCCGTTTACAGGATTTATCCCTAAGTAAGTGTGAATACTTCGAGAAAGATCAGTTTGGTGTGTATTCACAATTGTATAGGAGTCGCGATTCATCCATGAAAGATCTGCAAGGATGCTTAACTTTTCATTATAATTGTTTTATTTTTAAAGAAAATAATTTACTCTTTTAGGAATAATCCCTGTTACACGAAAAGAAATGTATGCAGCCGGACTAATGTAATGTTCATTATAAAAAAGAATGTTTTCCTTTTTTGTTGCTCTGGCAGCCTGTTTTAACCTTGACCCATATTTTCGGTAACATGCTCTTAAGACGTCTACAAAATTTATGATGCAATTTGCTGTGCTACCTGGGTAGTCTGACTTGTCGAGATAACACTCCAAAAAAGAAGAGATAAAATGTGAAGATTTTGGCTAAAAAATTAAATGTTATTAATTTTCGTTGTTGCTGCAGATACGCCTTTTAAGATAAGAACACTACCTATTACTAATTATGAATACTAGGGAATAGTCTTCAATTCCTCTACGATCTAATTCCTTCCTCGTAAGTTCTACTTGTTTTTTTTATTTTTTCCTCTCTTCTTTTCTTCTTACAAACTCATTTCTAGTAGAAATCGTTTTTTTTTTCGGTTTATTCCGTGCCGTGGTTGATAAACATCCGGATATTTTCTAATATTTTCATAAACATCAACCTAATATTACGTGACTTGTGGGGGCGTTACATAAGAGTACGTATTATTTCACCCAATCTGAATTGAATTCAAACGCTGATAAGTTTGTAGGAGTATTTGTATGAATGCATTTTTGAAGCGATCAGAATTTTGTGTAATATTAACTAGGATAATTTTTAGTGACTTTCGACGATTCGAAAAGAAAGGATAGTTTTTCCTTGATTTCTGTATCAACGAGTTGCTGAATGAACACTTGAAGCCAGCAGGAATGTGACTTGTCAACCAAACCGTACACGTTCCACGTACTTCCTGTCTCGCGCCGGTTCAGCAAAATATGTATTGTCTCCTTACTTGCTGGTGCACAATCTTGCCTGGAAGAAAAGTGTTTCGTTTTGCATGATAGGAATCCTTTTATTTTTTCGTGATAGACATGTTTTGCTACGAATATAGTGTTATGAACGTTGAGATATGTATTAGTTATGATCACTGGCATGAACTAATGACATACTGTGTCCTGAGGAAAGTATTAAATGTTTTGATAATAAATAAAAATAAATATTATTTTAAATTTATTACATTAAATATTTTTAACATATAATGTGCGTCAGAAATATGACTGATTAAATATCTTCTCGTCAATGATTTATAGCTGTGCAGCTGGAAGTAAAAATGAGACAAGTGACATTCCGAACTAAATATAGTTAAATCCTGAATCTATTTCTAAAGAGTGTTAAACTCTAGAAAAAATGCAGAAAGGGAAATGCACTATGTCATCCGTAATGTTTCACTTTTACATCGTTCGCTTCAAGAACTTCAACATGCGCTCTCATTTCTCGTACCCTTAATTTACGTTACTTTTCATTACCACAGCATCAGTTCATGAACTTTATAATTCTGGTTAAAGTCGTTAGCCTTGATTCGCTAACGGAATAGAAGACTTTAGGTGACCCATTTATTCTCGTTCGTTTGCAAACTACTGCAACTACTGAATCTACTGAACTACTGAAAGAGAATACTTGTACATTATAGAGTTCACATACTAATCATTTAGAAATTAGATTTGAACGCAGTGGCCTAGATATTAATGATTTTATAGAAATATCGATGTGTTGAAGCCGATCACGGTATGAAGAAAGAAAAAAAAAGAATTAATAACTGATGTGTTCGGTCCAAACGAGCGCTGTTTGTACTACTTTCATAGAAAATACTATATTTATCGCCAGAGTGACCCCAACGCCGTGGGATTTCCAATATCTTTTCACGTATTTCGCACATGAAAAGGCGTTTTGAACTTCGTTATCACATAAATGTCGATTATAAATAAACAAATTAATATTAACAAATTAACCACTGACAATTTTATGACGCAAGAATTTCATGTTGGGGGTTCAGAGCTTTAAAGCATCAATGTTTAAATTTTTAATATCGATGTTTTAATTTTGATCACCGATGTTTTGTTATCGATATCGCATCACTTGCTTAAAGGGGGCTGGTCCCATAAGGGTCTCCCGGGCACTCACCAGCTCGATAATCTTGAGCGCGAAGTAGGCGCGCGTGGCGACGGGCGACGCCTGCGCGCCCTCGCCGGCGACCGCCGCCCCCGCCCCCGCCGCCGTCCCCGCCGTCATCCTGTAGGTGTAGCTCTTCCGTCGCAGCTGCAGCGAGTCGACGCTGGCGGAGACGCGGCGTTCGCCCACTAGCGGGCGGGCGGCGCCGCGCATGGCTGCGCCACTGGCGGCGTCGCCGTCGCGCCCTCGGCCCTGGCCATCGCGCCCCGCCCCCTCGCGCCCGCCGCCTTATCGAGTAGCCCGCACGCCAGGCGAGAGTGCTGACCGCTGTTCGGGAAGGGGTGAGGGAGGCAGAGGTGGTGAAAGTGGTGGCGGATGGGCGCGAGAGCTTAGCGATGTGTGTCGTCACCAAGCTCGGCAGAAGGAGGAGTGGAATGGATGATAGGTCCGCGGGTGAGTCTGAAGTCAGCTCTCCAATGCATGAGCGAACGAGAGAGTTTGGGCGAATGAGTGAGCTAGTGTTCTGGTGGGTTACCGGGTGAGGTGACCTGGCAAGTGAGAGGCTGGATTGAGAAAAGAGGGTGAGAGGATGAGCATGGGGGCGGGCGAGTGACCTGGCGTTGTGGGTACTGGAGTAGGTAGTGTAGAATAGCGGCTGGTTGGTTTAGTAGGTGCGTCAGCGCTCACGGGCGCCACACGGTCGAGTGAATGGGCTGGCGGGGGAGCGAGCGCGGGAGATGGCGTGTGGCTGCGCTCCGATTGGTGCTACTCGGACCTCGGCATCGGTGGAGTGCACGTGCAGCCCTGCAACCGGGGGCGGGGCGGGCCGTGCGGCGGTGCCTCATGCGCCGGGCGTCACTGTGGCGTCGGCGGTGGGGCACGCGCGCTCTCGCGGGCCGCTTCCTATTGACTGAAGGGGTTCGACTACGCGACGCGACGCGACGCCTCGGTGACGCGGCCGCCCCCGCGAACCCCGCGCGCACCCAGGGCTGCCAACGCCGCGAGGCGAAACGCGCCAGGCAGACGTCCAGTATAATCAATCGCATGGGGAATGTGGCGGTCGTGGTGCAGAGAAAGCCGAGGGCGCGAAATGTGCGGTTCGACACGACTGTTCTGAAGGGAGAACGTTTAGATGAGGTATTTTGTTTTGTATAATTTCAAGTTTTAACTTGAAACTTTTAACTCGAACTCGATGCGAAGCTAGAGTATTATGTATTTATTTTCGTCTGGTTTTATTGTATTTTGTCGTAAGTTAAGTTGTACTTTTCAAACTTTCAACGTATAAGTCCTTACTCAAGATTTTTTTTCTATAAGTAAGAAATAATTTGTATACGTCTTTTAAGAAAAGTAGTTGATTCTTGTAGTGTATTTATTTTATCTTAAGATTATCTAAAGTGATAGAATGGATCGTTAATAGCTAGTTGATTAAAAATGCCTAATGCAAGATTTTTGTTTTATAATGTATATTGTAATGGGGTCTTTTGCGTTATTAACTCAAAAAATTCTATCCTTCGAAGTTCTCTATCCCAACATACTTTCTAAATTATTATTTTTTTCTCCTTATTCTTAATTCCAAAATATAATTTTAAAGTGATCTTAATTTGAATCAACGACGTTATGACATTATTGTTTTGAGAAATAGTGGATTAACGATATTCTCTAACATTGGAAACTAACACAAACGACGTTGCTGAATAGTTGCTTAATAAACTTGCTGAGTTTCATGGCCGTGTAATATAGAATGAGAAGGCGGCGACTTGTAACCTGCATTTAAGTACGATAATTTTTAAGTTAATTGATTATGCAAACGAAATCGATAATTTCAATTTAGTCATCCTGTGAGGTGATATGGTGTGTAACCTACTGACTGAAATTAGCAGCTAAATAGTCGCCAAACTTAACACTCCGGAGCTACATTGAATGACAAGTGGATAAGAGCTGTATACGAAAAACAATTTACTGGAATGTGGAGGAACCAAACTTCCCTATTTGTACATTGCCTTAAAATTTGTGCAATTTTGCCATACTAAAAGGTTTTCAATATAAGGATCATAAGTGTAATAAAATGGTCCAACACAATAAAAATTATATTTAAGATTAAATAATATGCCTATATTTATGTTCTTGAAATAATAAAGGATGCGCCTTGTTCGATCGGAAGAATCAGTGAGTTCCATGACGATAAAAGGAGATTTTCGCGAAAATGATTACTTTTCTCGATTAGTTCTCGCAACGTTAATTTATTATGCAATGCAACGTACGTAAACAAAGAATAATCATATTTAACGCTGGAATCATGATTGGTTTTCCTGAAATCATGATTGGCATCTTTGAGCCCCTTCCCCTAAAATATGTCACTTTTGCTTGCAACTTCATCAATTTTTATGGATAAAATGTTTTGCCTTACCCTTCCATTCACTACTTGTATTATACTTTGTGCTCCGTCATCAGTGCCTTCAGACGACGAGGTTGGTGTTGGCAGTCCTGCGTGCGTAAAGCGAACGCAACGCTGCCGTGCTGCGTGCAACCCCCTGTGCGTGCACCGCAGTAGCATTTCCGCTCTGTTCGCGGTTCCGCGTCGCAAGGGCGTCGCGTACTTTGCCCTCTTCGCCCTCGCCCTCCCCTCTTCTCTGCCGCCCTCGCGTGAGTCTCTGAAAGGGAGGGAGGCTTTGGCCGACTTGAGCGGGCGCTTTAAATTCCGCGTCTGAGTGTCGCCTGTGACGAGTTGTTATGAGTGTTTGCGAAAGAACTGAAGCTGGGATTCCCACCCCTTTTCTTTCATCAACCCCTTGTAAGAGAAGCGTTTGCTTCATCGACCCCTCCCCTTACATTTTCCTCTGTTCTTTTTACCACTTACATTTTCATCTGTACTTTTATACCCGTTACATTTTCCTCTTTAGATTTATATCAGCTACATTTTATCTCCTTTTACTCTTTTTTTCACCACTTGTATAAAAAAGGTTTCCTTTATCGACCCTCTTACATTTTTCTCTAAATTATAGCACACATAATAATTATTACTTTAGTAATTGTTCATAAACATCTTAAAGATGACAAAGAATGTGAACAAACGATTTGGAAAGCAAGTGGTGCGTACATTAGATTTATGTACTTTTATGCTATTATATTTTTAATTTTACTAATATAAACATGTGTTCGGAACCAAAATAACATATAATTGACAAAGTTCTATTTTCGCTAATGTGCACAATGTGATATTAGAACAAAGAGAGAGTTTATAATTTATTATTAGATGGTTCGTAGTTTTATATCAGAATACAATTAATTATCAACTTCATGAATATCTTTTTTAAAGTAAAGAGAACAAGATTTTAATCCTACCAATCAGTTGACAGCGCGTATTGTATCGATTCTCAATATCATTATTAAACCCCTTCAAAATTTTATCGATCCCTTTGGGTGCCGCTGAGCTTAAGTATCGGAATAAATGGACCACGAGTAGAATGTGCTGCATAAGTGGTCGTGATTCAATTTAACGCTTAAATATTGTTTCGGAGGTAAGTTAAACCTTATCTTTATGTTTGCGTAAACATTTCTTTAATTTTTGCGTGTGCTTAACCCAATGACATTTTTTGTTAACCTCGAAGGCTGAAAGCAGGAGCCGTTGTCTTCGAAATCAACGAGCAAGGCGCGTCCAATTGGCCATGTGGAATTGGCGATTTTCTTCACAAAGAGCTAACTTAACCTAACGTCCTTCACGCCTACAACTTTTTAAATTATCGCAATCTTACATCTCATTTCGCACAAGTTACATTTATTCTTAAGCTTTGGGTAAGTTTAAAAAAATACTCACTCGCTGATCAAGGGTAACTGAAAGGTTGTTTAAAGGGGAGGCATTTAAAGAAATAAAAAGCACCTCTTGCAAATCCAATTTATTTTTGATAATAACTATTTATGTTAAGAATTGGTTTCAAATTTTACGTAATAACTTTTCTTACTTGAAATAATTGCTTTCCGAACTTGGAGACAACTTTTAAATTATTTCAGTAAATAGTTAATATTAAATGAACTACTAACAAGTCATTTTCAAGGATACTTATAATTGTTTTAAATGATTTTTTCCAGTACATGTTCAAACCCATGGTCTCCATGGCCCCCTCCAGAACCGCCAAAGTCGCCAGTGTGGTCGCGCTTGATCTCATGGTGGCAATATCTGTATGGCATGTGCTCTATAACTCACGGCTCTCCAGAAAGGGATGTTAGACTTTGTTGCGATTTTTGTAAGAAAGGAAAGAAAAAGATTGTTGACTGCAATTTGTGTGTAATGTAAAAAATGTGGTTTATTTAAAATGTTCTTTGACCCAAGACACAGTTCTGAGGACGTTTCGACCAACGTTTCATTCTTTTCTTTTTTCAGGACATACTTGCTTGGAAGAAATAAAACAGAATGTTATCAGCTACGCTGTCGGATAGCGTGGTCGGTATCACTGAGACTTCATACTTATTTTGTGAACGTTGGCTATCTCGATACTCCCTACAATTTTTGTCATTCTGTCAACTAGAGAATAAATGAAAGAACACTACAAAATAATTTAGATATTGCTAGGATTCAAGGAGTGTGCACACCAAAACTTCTATTTAAATATATATTGTTTACACAGGTTATTCTTAGATTAAAAGTTAGTATGACGCGAATTTAACCGAAGGCATGAGAAAAGAGAACCGTTCGGGCTCTTGGGCTTTCCTTCGACATGCGTGGCCTCATCTTGAATTTCTCTTGGAAAATTGAATTTGATATTCTCGCGCACTTTTCGATAGGATTTGAATCAATTGTTTTACAACCTGTCAAAAAAGTTATCCACCGTCCTGAATAATATTTGTCATCTGACACTTGGCCTGCCCGCCCCCATGAATGACTACGTACATCACAGTATACTTATTAATACAGTAGCGCAGCTCCGTTTTAAATGCCCTATGGCAACGTATTGGTCAGCGACTGTAGCGATCCGCATGGTGATCAAGGAATACAATGCCGCCTTACAATTCGTAATACAGCATCGTTCTGCTAAGTCTAACCAAAAAGTAAATGATTTTTATATATTTTTTTAAATTTTCCATATGCCTATAACTAAAACGATACGTGATGTATAAGTTTGAAACATTTTTTAAGGAAAGAAACTAAATCTAATGAATGTTGTCCATTGAAGGTGAAGAGTGGAGTCGTGAGGAAGAACAAGTATTCATATACTGTTCATGAAATTATCTAGAAATGTTACTAATTTAAGTGGTAAATAAGGGTATCTACGAGGTTTCTGTTAGGAGGTAATAACAAATGACCGTCTTTCCTTTCTAGGTCTGTTAGATAAGTAAAAAACGACATAACTCAGGGTTCCTTCCTTCATTGTTACTGCATTTATTTGCAGAACCATGCGCTTCTTTGGAAACACGCATTGTTATGTGTTAACTGGAAAAGTATAAAAATTCAATTGGTGTGTATGAATTAAGTCCGGTTTCCGGTGTCTTCGGGATTTATCGTCTGTCTTGTGCAGTTTCAAATGCAGTGTAATGCTGCTGCTGCCGCTACTAATACAAAGCTACCACTGTTAATAATAATAATAATAATAATAATAATAATAATAATAATAATAATAATAATAATAATGTTCCGATACATTTCATAGGTATGGTTAAAACGTTGGTTTGATGTAATTTTATGTGTTATTTAATGACTTGCCCTTGCAACCCTAGAAATATAACTAAATATAAAGAAATGAGCCCTAAACAAAAAATTCATATAGCATTGTTTTGTAAGAAATAAAAAGGAAAAGAAAAAGACATGGACCCAAGCTGATCATGATACCATGATTTTGGCAGATATTTTAAAATCATGCGATGAAGTAAACGACACAATCTCCCTTACATGCTCTGGTAGTGGAATATGAATGATAGAAAGCTAGAATTTGTGTTTCATTCTACTTTGCCCGACGGACAACAATCGTGCGAGCTGGTACAAGCACAAACAAGCGTGTGAATGTTCCTGCGACTGCATGAAGTAGCGCGTGTATTTCCAAGAGCTGGCGCAAGTTTTAGCTGGCAAACTTACAAAAAAAAGTTCACTAGTTTTTTAGTCACGAGAGCCTAGCTCAAAGTAAGCAGATATTCTAGGAATATCTAGTGCATATTTCTTTTTATATATTGTAGGGAATATATTCATGACTTTATTTCAAAATCAATTTTAAAATATATTATAAATAAACTCACAGTTAGGCAGGCAACTTTAAAAATTGTGAAACTTTGTTTTGTTAATTAAATTAATGTTGTAAAAAATACATTTTAGTTGTCATCTTAATTTAGTCAGATCGTGGTGAAGCGTAAGTCAGATAGTAGTATAGCCCTTTCAATGCAATAGTCAACCAATACAAGGCAATAATAGTAGTACATGCAATTAGTTTATAATGTTAAGCTTTATTGTATGAGTATATGATTTGAAAACGAGCGACGTTAGGAGCGAGTTTTCTAATTTGTACGAATGCAGTAAGGCAATATTATAAAGGTGTTGTGTACCTTATTTTCTTGAGTAACAGCATAATAGAATTATAAGAGAATCAAACTTAATTTTGTCTAACAACTTTCTTGTGATCTGTGCGAAAAAACTGTTGTCGGCGTTTACCTTTACCTCCCCACGATTCTCTCGCTGCGATTGGGTAAACGTGTGATGACGGGATTCTTCGTGTCGTAAAATGCCAATACAATTTGTGTCGTAAAGTACCCGTTTATAAACGATTTGTTGCAGGGTCGTTTATAATGCTGGAATAGAAAGAAGTAAAATAACAGACGGTGATTCACCGCGATTGTCGGTGCGGCCGTCGACCCTCCGCATCCGAACGCCGCCTTTTCCGCTGTGGGCGGTGCCCGCGCGGTGACGTGCTGGCAGGCGCGTGAGGAGCATACCGCCTGCGGTCGGAATCAGGCCACGGAGGCGCTCGGCTCGCCCCATTTCGGCGTTGCGTCATTTCGGGAGGACCTCTCGGTGGCGTCTCTGCCTCGCGCGCATCAGCTCTGGCGCAAGGTGCCGGCGCCGCCGTTTGGTGGAAGGTGTTACGAGTTCGATGCTCGCTCCCAGAGTAGATGCGGTCATACATGTTGGAATTGGTGGGAGTTTTTTTTTTTTAATGTGGAGCCTAATGCTTAATATTGAATCGGTTCCACTTGTACTCAGCCGAATTAATCATATCCATATGCTACATTTTATTCTTTGCTCTGGTGTTCACTTTCCGGCCGGGGAGGGAGGGAGGAACTCCATTGTTGAACTCCCTCCTGAAAAAGTCGAGGGAAAATGAGGGTATTTTGGGGAAGAATCGTAGTCATATTAATTCATTTATTCCTTCTTACATTAAATTAGTATTTTCCTTGCCAAAAAATATAAATTTTCAGTTTATTAATTTCATTTTTAAGAAACGTTTCTCCAAATTGTAAAAGCAAGACTGAGACGTCGAGTTCTCCCTTCCTCCACTGCCCCAGTGTGCGCTGAGGCAGCGCTTCGGGCGCTCGCTGACTTAGCAGCCGTGGGCAGCCTCTTCTCGTCGTGCTAACTCGTCACCCGTGGCGGCGTCTGGGTACGCGTGTGCGTGCTCGTGCGATTTGCAACGCAAGTGGGTCACGTTTCGGCGACCTGGCACGAATCGCTCGCCCCGTTGCGTTCGCTCGCTTGCTCGCCTTTGCTACCTCGGCAAATCGACGCGAGCCGGTGGCAGCTGCGGCTGCTACCGATGGAACGTTCTTGCGACCATCACCCAATACGGCAATAGGTATTGTCAATGCAATGCCTAATCGATGTAAAATGATAAGTTATATTAACAAATTCCTTCCTCCCGCCCTCTTGTTGGCCCGAGTGATAGGTTTGATTATTCCAGAAAATTAATTTTCCGTCTCTTTTTTTTCGTCTATGCAGTTGTGAAATGGATTGATGAACAGTGTGTTAAAATAAATTGAATGGAATACTGATTATATGCTCGATAGGTTTCTTTTTAAAATTTTGGGGGTATTATTGTATTAAGCACAAAAAGCTGCTTGGAATGCTCGTTACATGTTTGGTAGGATTATTATTATTATTATTAA
Source organism: Gryllus bimaculatus (assembly GCA_017312745.1). Lineage (NCBI taxonomy): Eukaryota > Metazoa > Arthropoda > Insecta > Orthoptera > Gryllidae > Gryllus > Gryllus bimaculatus. Next base: position 2,894,415 of record BOPP01000099.1, read on the forward strand.
CATTATTTCTTGAAATAATTCTTTAACAAAGAGCTCGTATTTTTGAAATGCCAATGATATCTGAATTATTTACTGAGACCATTTTCTGTTACAATTGTTCCTCAATACGATCTTCACTACGTGACTGTTACTTAATATGGTGGCCAAGAAATCGAAATCATAATGACCATCACCATTTCACCATAAATAAAATAAGAAATTAGAAAGCCCATTTTATTTGTAATGAATTAGTAATCTTATGTAATATTAAACGCCAGTACTATAAAATAGTCTCTCCATGATTTCTGCTCCTCACGTTAATGTTTGTGAGATTCGCAATCCTGTTTGGAGTGCCCTTAGCCGTGAAAAGAATAATTCAATTTCTGTTTCATATATTCCATGAGAGACAGTTTAGTAACGTTTTTGCGCCTGTTATCATCGCAGTGTCAAAGGATCTTGCATATTTTTCGATGAGTAGCGTGCCTAACGAAAGATCAATAGGCCTTGCATTTGTTATGGCGCCCTTGGCATGACCAGTCTATTATGGCTCTTGCCAGCTTACCGTGCCCTAGCCCAATGTTATTTACGTATTATCGAGCTTGGGTAATGTTGAAAAGAATCGACTTTGCAAAAAATGTTTCGTCAGTATGGAAAAAAATGTTGATTTTCGTCAGTATGGGGGAATTTCCTAATTCTAAAACAAAATTTCAAAAATTGTTTTGCTCAGACAATTTTATACCCGTGTTTAACAACTAATTCTCATACCAGTGAGTCCTTCAACTCGTTAGCTATTTCTCAATATATATCAATATCAAGAAGATTTATAATACTAATGTTATTTCTGGGACCATTCCTTGTGAGTTCGTCTGTGAGGGAAAATATTTATTCTTGCGTAAATTGTTTTCAACTAACATTAAGAAATAAGATAAATTGAGAGAATTGTGAGTCCTCAGAAAAAATATTAAAGAGACGTTTTCTTGGAAAACCAATGGAATCAAATCTAACTAACCTTAGTTGATTTATTGCTCGAAAAATAATTACGGTTTTATTATTTTCAGGATCGTTTCAGGAAAGTCTTCTCAGTTTATGGAATGCATTGAAAAACTTCTTTTCTGAAATGCTTTCTTCCACATTATTGCAGTTCTTAATTTAAGAATGCAATAGGACTGTCAAAAACAAACACAATTTTTTTAATGAGGGCAAAAGATATTGTTTTTGTTTTGTTTTTTTTTTTAGAAAAAGGAAATCAATGACCTAACCAATTCGTTCTCCTTAAGTACGAATAATAATTCGTCACCAAAGGATGAATGAGAATCGGACACCTTTGTTGAAGTTGTTTGGAAGTACAAATGTTAGGGCGTGGCGAGGCGCGGCGTGGCGCGGCGGGGCAGGGCCGTCGATATCACTTCCCCGTGTGGGGGACGGGCGTGTTATCCATGAGGTTGCGCCGCATGGTGCACAGCGTCCACGTGCCCAGCTGCACCGTCGCCGCCAACGCGAACACGGCGGCCTGCGTCGCAATGCGCAAGCACGCTGCTGCAGTCAGAGCTAATTTATTTATTGAACCTGATTTATTTACGTCCAAAACTGTTAAAAACTGTGTGTGACGTGCTATGGGGAGACTTTAATTTGAAGTTATATTGATGTACAGAAGCAAAACAAGGGGCAATCTCAGCATTTGCTCAAGGGTTAGGAAAACTCAAAGAAAACCTGATCGTTATGGGGTTCATTGACTCAGAAGCTGAAGTACAATACTTGTTACAGGTTCTTTAGAATTGTACAATCCAAATGGTAAATGCCATAGTTAAAATTAATATTACTTACCTTTTCGATGCTTGGTATAGTCCTTAATTGTATAAAAATAGTTGTGCAGCAGAAAAGATTTTACTTGGGACTTAAACTTTTTATCCAATTTAATCGTTTAAGGTCATCTTACAAGGTATGTACATGTATTGTATGCGATTTTTTTGCTGTTGATATTGTCACCTGATCAATATGATTACTACGTAGAGTGTTGTAGTTATAGACATTAGCGTTTGCTGAAAATATATTCCCGCCCTTAAGTAAGTAATTTTTGACATAAACCAATGATTTATATATCAAGAGAGAATGTAATGGTAAAATACCTAGATTAATAAAGAAAGGCTTACAAGAATCACGTGGGTGGGTTTTGCTTATTATTCGTACAATTCAATTTTGTAATCTAAAAGTCTAAAAGTCTGAGAGCTATAAGATGTATTTCCTCAGAATATTATGCCATATCTCAGGCGGGAATGAACTTTCGCGAAATATACACGACGACTTGCCAGAGATCTCTTCCCAGCCCCTTATTATGAAGCTGACCATTTTATTGTTGAAACGATTGTGAATCAATCGGAAAACACTAAAAAAGATTGAATCGAACCTTTGTTTTAAAATGTAGTAAACTAGAACAAGGCCATCACGTCACCGAAAATCAGTTTCAAAAAAAGATTTTGTAATCAGAGACGTATTTGACAACGTTGCAAACATTGTCACAGAAAACAGTGAACCCAAACACCCACTATTAAAGCAGTGGATATTCTTATTTATTTCTTGTTTATAAAGTTTATTTATAAAAAAATGAGTTCGTTGCTCTCATTGTGCTCGACGAAACGCGTCATAGAACAGATATTCTTGTCGACTTGTGGTTTGGGTGACCCTACCCATCTCGTGAGTCGGAGTCTACTTGTATAATGAAGACATTTTATTTAGGCGGATCCCTCTTCCTCTACACATATCATTCTTCGTGTGGCTGACTATCGCATAGGTGTAGTTCCCCTATTATTGAAATATTATTTCAGACATTTTTATCGAGCGAGGCTTATTTTTCGAGATTTAAGTGTAATTTAAACATCCAGTATACATAATCTGTATGTGTCCGAGTAGGTCAATACGTATGTGCACTTTGGTTCTAAATGTCTGTCGATTGACTTGTAGGCCTTTCCGCACTTTTCGCCCTGGAGATATCGTTCACTTTACTTATGGTAAGATTCAACATTATCGTCTAATGCTCTCACGTGTTGTTGTGATGTACGTACTGCTGCCCCTCTTTCCATTTGCAACAAAAAATATACATCTAAATTGCAAGGCGTCAGAGCATCTCAGATACGTTACTGATCTTGTCTAATTGCCACGTGTTAACACCATGTACTAAAGACGCTTTAAAATGGCGCATACTTGCCTCCGACTTGTAGGTGGGAAAAACATGCATACATAACTTGCTTCTCAGTCGAAAATTCGTTTTTACTTTTTACCTTACTTCGCAAAAACAGAAAGTACTGTAATCTTGGGTCGGAAATCGACTATTCTTGACTGAAAACTTATTGCCGGGTCCTGGTAACGAAAAAGGAAATAAATCTTCTTTCTACATATAGGAAATTACCTCCTATAAACACGTTGTGTGGCCAGAATCCGTTGTTTGTTGGACCTTGTTGCATAAAAATATATATATTGATGATGAAACGTCTGTCTGTCCGTCTGTGGTCAACATTAGCGCCTAAACCGTTGAAACGATTTTATCCAGTGTTGAATTGCATTGATTCCTTATTTTCCGTGGTGAGACAGGCTATCAGGCCCGCTCTTCCGTCTGACCATGCATATTTCGGTACGCTTTCACCCACTAGCTGAGAAAGGTATCTTCGGCGACGAAACAGGCGATTTGAATTCAGCTCAGTGGCTTCATTTGGCCTTGAGTATTTTTTATATGCAAGTAAATCTACTAACATGAGACAGCCGGAGGAAGGCGTACGATGGATTTTTTCGCCCTTAAAAGTACACTGCTTCGATACGCTAACCGTTACACCATCGCCGCCGCCGTAATATTGATATTCTTCGATTGATATGAGCAAACTCGAAATCCTCTGAGTTTGAAATGGATATTTTTATTTTCGGAGGGCACTGTGCTTCAACATTTTCGAAAGTTTCTCAAAAATGACTCCAAACTTTTTATTGAACATCCTATAGTATGAAGAACTCTTTAAAAATGATGCGGGTCACAATTTTGTTAATATCCCTAATTTTTTTAAAATTGTAAAAGTGCAAAATTTTTTCGGTGTTTTCCTACAATTATGATATTGAAGATAGAGATTTTTCCTTAACAAAATATTTTGGTCAAAGACAACAAGATCATGTACAATTTTCTTACTTTCAATTTTCTTCTTGTACATCTTTCAGCGGTAAAGCTTTGGTGCTGGTCTCGTTTTCCGCAAGGTGCAAGCTGTTTGTATTGTTGAAAATTGCAGTACATTAACATTACAAAAGTACAGTATTGAAGATAAAGATTTTTCTTAGATGAAATATGTTCTTAAAAATTGATCTTTAAAAGAGTCTTGTACATTTTTTTTTAAAAGCTAGTAGCTTTTCGTGTAATTTCTCACAAGCGGCCCCAATTTTTTCTTTATTTTTTCACGTATGAAGGAAAGGACGCTTAAAAACCGAGCAGTTCTCATTTTCGTTGAACTCTCTGAACATTTGAAAACTGCAAAAGTTCGAAATAATACAAGAAAGTATGTACTGATGATCAACACTTGGTTCTTAGGATATCAGAAAGCTCGTGCAATGATGCACCAAGTACATTGAAAATCATATTGTGTGTATTGAAAATGGTATCATTGTGTAGTTACGTTTTGACTTATCCTCGTACTATATGTCTTACAGTAAATTTCTAGGGCGTGTTACAAACTTCGTGGGAGAAAGGGAGGGACTGGGGGGAGGTCCTAAAATACCTTTTTTCCAAAATTTCTTGCTGTGGAAAGTTTCATATAACGAAGTTACAAATATGTTTATTTTTATCCCTGTTTCGTAAGTAACTCGTGCACTTGTTTAGCAAGTAATGTTCTAGCGCTGTGAAAGAGATTTCGGATACTTGTCGAACACCAGTGCATGACGAGTTACCTAACAATAAGGGACAAATATCACAGATATTACTTATATGAAATTTCAAGTCACATCTTTTTTGGCAAAAGCGATCATCTCTGAACATTATGCATGCCCTAGAATTTCGTAATTTTGGATCATTCTTTATTATATTATATTTGTGGGGACTGAAGAAAATTAACGTCCACCGTCCCTTAAGCACAATTGAAAATAATTACTTGTAGCTGAAGACATACGAGTTAAAGAAAATGTATTTCTAAGAAGGTGGGGTTTCGAAAAATATTGAATAACAGTCGATCCTTAGCGGTTGCTTAGTTATAAACTTTAACCGCATTTGTTGTGAGCTCTAAATCGGTCTATTGCTGTTAATAAATTTCATCAATGATGCTGGTTGCCATGAGCTAAACGGCGTGTAACATACGTGCTATGACGAGAAGTAGCGTTTTTTCTAAAAGGCATGTTTTTTAGATGTTTTGAGTGAATGTAATGGCACACCTTGTTGACGAGAATTGTCCGTTTCGGCCCCTTCTCCCCTGGCTCCATGCCGTCCAGGCAGGATCCCAACGAGACCAGGTACATGAGAAACGCCATCAGGTTCCATACTCGCTCCTGTGGAGAAATGCGATTATCCTCTACCAAATCATATTCAGAACGGATTGTAGAAGTAATTCACATTTATTTTACACACGTTCGCTAACTTGAGCTGAGGCTGTAGTACTTATTATTTTAGTCATTCCGGCAACCGGAGAATGTTTGCATCTAACCGATATATTTACATAGCTAGAATCTCAGAATCTCTACCTTAAGCCTATTGAAGGAAATATTATATTGATTTTCTTAGATTTAAGAGTCTGTATATTGTACTAATTTACTTTAACGGCTGTTGAAATTGAGTTGTTCTGGAACTCTAATATTAGGCCATTGTGAGCTGCCCGTTTTATCTTCAACGTGCGTCGCGTCTCTTAGAATTCTTCTATCAAAGAATTCTCATTAATATTATCACATGATTTTCGACATTATTGCTATCAATTCTTACATTGCATTGTTTAGTGAAGATCTCGAAACAAGCTAAATAAATTCCTCGTTAAAACTACCCCTAACTTTCAATTTCACACCCTGTACTGACACTTCCGAAAGAGCTAGCGCTCCAGCCTATGTGATTGGTGTACGAACACATTTCACAGAGAAATGCGATCTACAGCGATATTCAACTGTTTTAGAACTTGTGAAAATAAACGCCCTCTGGTCTAAAACTGAAAGAAGACGTACGTATGTACGCATGCATGGATATCATTGCTCGCTTTCTGTAACATACTACTGACGTTGTACTTTCCTGAATGAACTTTCCTTACCATGATCACTGCTTCATGTGTTTCAAAGTTTCTTTTTTGAAACTTATTTTCTTCTCGTTCAGCGCCCAAGTTTGTAGGTCTTTTGGAACTTCACCGTAAAATACGGGTAACATACCGCACAATGAGGACCTTATTGTGGCTGAACTAATTCTGATTTGAGATTGGCATTGGAGTTGATGAGCCTCATTTTGCATACGTGGAATTGATAGAAGTGACTGAAATGGAATTAATGTCTAGAAGTGTATTTTATTTTATTGAATTTCAAGGTTACCGGAAGGTTGAACTTGAATTACTTGAATCGTTAGGGTATGTGATTGAATACGTTGTCTGTCCGCCCATTTGTCGTTAGCATTAAAGATATAAAGAATGATGGTAAATAATAAATGGAAAAAATGTGCCACGTTTGGAGTAAGTTATGGACACATCTAAACGCAGTAAAAATGAAAAAAAATTAAGGGGGGAGGGATAATGGAATGTACTGGGCTGGTTTAGGTTAGTTGGTAGGTAGGTAGTTTCTTTCTAACGACGGTCACATGACGTTCCAAGCAATACGTGACAATGAGAAGTTGTCAGCATGTTTTCTTCTTTAGTTAATTTGCTGATGACGCTAATTACGAGTTAAAGTATTGCCACTTATTTGTAGTACGCCTTCGCCCTTGGTTGTCACAATCTTCAATACGAGGTGTGCCCGATAAGGTGCCGAATGTCGATTAAGAGACGCGTATATCGATATTGATTCATCTTATCACGTTGTGATGCGATGACTAACGTTTCGCAACGCTACACCTGATAACACGAGTTTTTCGGCTCCTGCTGGCGTAAATGTTGTAAGCTATACTTTGAGAATTCAAGCATTGCGCCCGATTATGTACCATTAGCGCGGATTTTTGAGGACATGCGATTTCTGTAAAAGACACTTAAAAGACCTGTTGAACTCTAAAATGAACGTGTGTGGGATACACAAAATCGTGAGAAGTATAATTCGATTTTTGTATCATACGGTGACTTCTAAAACTATTGAGACTACGAAAACGCATTCTTTCTTGGATTATTTGTTACTGTTACGCAATACAGGATACTAGTTGAATCCGCAAATGTGTTTGCAATATCAAACATATTTGACAGGGCTAGGGCGCGAACCTAAACCGCATGGTTTCTCAAAATAAAAAAGTAATTTACTACACACAGGAGTCACTTCTCGGCGCTCCAAACCTTGAACTATAATATAATGTGAACCATAGAAAACATGCCAAAATTTTACGGTAACTGATCAGAAATCCTCACTTTTGTAAACCCAAGAAATTTAAATATTTGCATTGTCTTCGAATTGCTGTTGCGTTTGTCTCAAACATAATTAACAGGTATTACGACATTAATTAAAATGCTATTGGTTTTGAAATTCAAACAAGCATTGAGTTTGTCGATTTTAACTGTTCTTGGAACAGTGCCCCAGAAGTATTGCTCTGTGGTTTTTCAGTCGTATTATAGGTGAACATTTTATGGTCTCATACACTTGTTTTTAAAAAAAGGTTGAGGCCTTATCGTGAATAAGATATCAATATCCTGTCATAGTATTGTTTGCTCTGTCATGGCTTTGAAAACATAACTATAACCGACCATAACTATAACTATCTACCGACGTTTTCGCGCCTTGTGACAAATTGCGTCTCGCTGAACAAAATAATAAACAAATGACAACAGATAAACGTGTCTTCTATTAATTTTATGCTTTTATGAAATGTATGGTTTATTCTATAAAATCAGCATGCTATAACACATCTGGGATTCCCTACCTTTCATTTACAGCAAAAAATCACGAAATTTGATTTAGTAGAAAGCTCAAATTGCTTTCTAAACGAAAAACCTAAATGTTTTAAATATAAAGATATTTGCGGACATTGATATGTCCGCAAAGCTAACGCTGGTTCGTCACTGTGGGATACCCTTTTCAAAGACATTTTCACGTTAAAACCTTCAGTGTTGAATTGGCGGGGAGGGGGAGTGACTTGCCATGACGTCGTGCGAGCCCCAGCCCTTGTAGCGCGACAGCCAGAAGCCGCTGAAGGCGACGGTGGAGCCGAGGGAGACGGCCGGAGAGACCGTGCGGTCGACCAGCTTGTGGACGTTGGGCGCCATCGCGTGCATCAGTAGGCACACGAAGCCCATCAGCTGCAGCAGAGTTGATTTCAGGAAAAATTCCGCGAGGGAATGCTTTTCACATCCGGGGCGAGGCGGAAAATTTCATTCGAAGAAACGACAATTTGATCTTAATTATACATAAGTAAATGTTTAGTTTTGATTTAGTACAGGTGTACTTTCCTTTGACTTTTAATGGTATGTCGAATAATAAGTTTGAATAAAAGGGCTTATTTCTTCCTTGCTCGCGGTCGTGATGGGGTCTTTCTTAATTATGGGCTTGGGCCGCGTCGGAAAGGAGGTTCACTCGAACCTAAAGATTGGTGCGAAGATTGAATGGAGAAGGACCGACAGTTCTCCTTGGACCGTTGTATTTCTCCGATATTCACCTGTAATTTGATTGGAAGCATATTCAGAACCGAACGATCAGGGTGGCGAACCACAAGAACTCTTATCTCTTTGTAATGGTAACGTTCAACCCATTGCTCAATCCGCCTATTGCACCTTAGCTGGATCGGAAATCTACCTCCGTCTAGGCTCGAATGTAGACCCTTCCTCTCTTCGGTCCGGATTCACACAACTACTGTAAAACATGTTTTAGTAGTAACTAATAATTTCGGCAAAAATTGACCACTTATTGGTGGTTATGAGAGTATAGGAAATAGCCATCTTGAATAATTTTTCATTTGCATTTAATCTACAAATGCGGGAAGCGTTTATGCGCGTACGCATTTAAATAACTTGTCTTACACAAAATCATGCACATCCTCGTACCTCTCTCTGGCGCTTTCTAGCGCGCGCTCTCTCTCGCACTCTATCTCACGCTCTCTTTCGCGTGCTCTCTCACGCTCTCTCCAGCGCGCGCGCTCTCTCGCACTCTCTATCTTACGCTCTTTCTCGTGCTCTCTCCCGCTCTCTCTCTCTCGCGCGCGCGCGCTCTCGCTCTCGCTCTCTCTCTCGCTCTCTCTCTCTCTCTCTCTCTCGCTCTCGCTCTCTCTCATACGCGAGGAGGGAATTTATCTGAGAATTTCTAAAGCACGAGTGGTATTTAATAGCACTATTCTACGAGTGAAAATATTTTCAGTTGAGTTCCAAAATGCGTCAAATATTGAAAATAACCGAAAGGTATTAAAATCATATTAGTTGTGTTATAGTACATAGGCGGTTTATTACATTGATATAGCGATCGATGTACAATACCACATCTTTAAGATAAATGAGTCACTGTTTATGATCAGTCAGTAGGAAGAAGCGGTAAGAAAAATCGAATAGAAAAAGCAATAAACTTTTGAGATACTCCTCCCTGTTTGGACCATTTTATTTGTATTGTTTAACACGTTTGGTTTTAATTTCACGAGTGGAATAGTCTATTAAATGCCAATGCTCTCAGACCATGAGAAGTGCCTCGGAAATTGCCGTTACAGGATGAGGCCATTTGAGCAGGTTTTGCTGTACGTAATGAATCCGTCCATAATGAATATGTCCATTTCAGGTGTCATTTTTTCTTGTTACTTGCATATTTTTGTTTTTTAACATTATATTCCAGGCAATTTATATAGACGGGTCGGTTCCCCTTTCTGCTGTTCCTACTTCGTGAGAGAAAGCGATTTTGCCGCCACCGAATGATTCCTTGCCGGTCCACAGTCAGAGCTACGTGAATTTTCGACGATTACAATTGTTCCATAGCATGGCCTTGAGAAACCTCGGGAAGGCCTGAGCCGCCTAAATGGATTGCCCGTAGTCTAATGAGTACACAGTACCGCATTGGCCGCGGCAAACACCATCCCCTGCAAGGGGTTCCGCTGCCACGGCGCGATGGCCACGACGGTCTTGTGCACGGCGGCGATGGGCCTGGAGGCCACGTGCATGATCCGTCGGGAACTGAAGCGCGGGCTGCCTCTGCCGCCCGCCTTCACGATGCTCGCCATGTGCTCCGCCCCGTCCATGTTGCCCCGGGCTAGCGCTGTTCGCCGCTCGCCACTCCCGTCCTCGGCCCCCTGCCTTTGTTTACTCCGTCCGCCGAAGCGGACCGATTGTCATCCAGTGACCGTAACGGATTTGATGTTTGCGTCATGAGTATCAAGAGTGTAGAGGGAGACCGAACTATGCACACCTGATGATCACAAGTAGAGTCGACTCTGATTATAGTGAACTTAAGGAGATTAATATTATTGGTTCACTATATTTCCCTGAATCTTCAGGTGGCTTTTGCCCGTAAGGCTTTGAACGGACTATAATAATAACAAACGATATAAGGGTTCACTTTATTCAATTATTCTAAATTATAATACAGTTTTTCAATTACAAATTTGTTTTCGAGGTACAGTAAAAAACAGTTCGAATTCAGAATTTCAATATCTTCGTGCTTTTTTCACACTCAATTCTAAGTTGTCCACTCACTCTCAATAGGAAAACGCAGTCTCAATGCCCTACAGTATTGGAGGGTGGAGCATCGTCATGAATTTCTGCATTCTCTTCATCACATATTAAGATATATTATTGCGTTTCAACTGTGGTTGAGATTGGAGGTGGTGGCGGCGAGGAGATACACGTACTGATTTTGTATCCCAAAATCAGGATCTGAAGGACCATCATAGATTAAAGCCTATGGGATTTGTTTCTAGCTGGAAAGCTAATGGAGTGGGAAATAGTCACCATCACACAGAATCAAACAGAAGAAATTTAAATTAAGATGTATAATTAAACTGATCGAATAGTGACAAATTAAAAGATGAGCTCACTATGCTGCATGTAAGCATATTTCAGTGAATTTAATAATGAAAGAACCAGTTAAATATGGGCAATTAGTACCATGCTTGATAAGCATGTGAATAATAGTAAATGCGTTTACATGAATACACTATGGAATTTACATAAAAATAACCATGTAGTGCTGAAACAGAAAATACACAGTTTACGTGTGTTGCTCTGTAGATCTGGCAGCTGATGATGTTGCAGGCTGGACGCGCACGGCGCCATGGCTGAAGGAGCGTCGTTGGCAGGGACGTTGACAGATTGGAATTATGTAATGCCTTGTGCTATAACATAACACGATTAACAGAAGGTGCATTAATAACGTGTTGCACAGAATAATACGCGCACATGGTGCACTGCGATGTGGAAAGTAGTTGAGCCGCCGCTGGAGAGACAAGGAGTGCTTTCGGCCAAGACTTGTGACGAACTGGCTGGCGAGCGCTGCCGCCGGCTCAGACGGTGGCGCGTACCCGCCCTTTTGGACTAGTAACCAATGAGATCAATCATTTAAAATTGATATGATTGAAAGATTAGAACAATGACTATTTTGGAATTAAAATGATTTACAGCATTAATTGACATTTTAAATTACCAAAATTATGGAGTTAGGTTTGTGCTTAATAAAACATTGCAATGCGATTGCATCAACTTGCGTAGCCGTTGCAACCGCCACGTGCGGCTGAGCTTTGGCTTCTGCAAAAAGGAAGTGGGGTGAGGAATCCCTAGAATACCCCGCACCCGTTGGAGCTTGGAGGTTTAAGAAATGGTACAATGATGAAATGATATTCATTAACATAATTCATTTGTTCAAGAATGTGATTAAGTGGCGTACACTGTAAATTAAATAAAAAATAGTGAATTAGTAATTATATAGTTAGCTTGCTTGCTCAGTAATCATGCACCGGAAAACCGCGAATATTGCAGAGAAAAACTATCATTGTTCCAGCCCTAATAACGAAAAAGAGGATAACTCGTGTGTTCTTGGGTAGTAAATTACTTTCCCTTTTCAGTCTGACTGGAAAACTCTAGCGCCAAAACCGTTTAGCCAATTTTCTCAAAAATTAGTATTCCTCGATCGATTTAACGGAATTTGAGGCTCCAGTGAGTTTGAAACGGGTATTTTAATCATAATGGTTACGATTACTGTACTATAAAGCCTCAACAGTTTCAAAAAATTCGCAAAAATGCCTTCAAATGTATTGATTAAACTTTGTCCTCCTATTGTTAAGAACACTTTAAAGAATGGTGCCGGTTTCGGTGAAATACCTCATTTTTAGAAAATTGCAAATATTCAATTTTTTTGTCTTCCCACAACTTTAAAATTGAAAATGGAGATTTTTTCCCCCTTAATAAAATTTATTTACTGAAAACAGATCATGAAATAGAGTCATGTATAGTTTTTCGAAAATATGAGTACTTTCGCATAATTTTACGTATTATTAAACATTTTTTTCTCAAATAGGCTAAAGTTTTTTCTTTAGATTCCCTCGTATGTATATTAGGGCGGTAAAAAATTGATGGTGGTCCCAAATTATTTGCTCTATAAAGCGCATTTATGAGTGGTACATTTCCGTAATCCATTAAAACCGCTGAAATCTTGAAAACTGCAAAAGTTTCAAATATTTTTACCTGCCCTCAGCATCCATATTAAATCCAAAAATTTAATTTAATCCAATATTCCCTCAATATTTAGATCTTTAAATAAAATCTAGGGTAATTTTTAAATTACAAACGGTTGAATAATATTGACAGAAATTGTGATAATTTTTCAAAAAAAGAAAAACAACATAATTATAAAGGGAAGACGCAGTATGGGGAACATATCGTGATGCTTCTGTCATGTAGAATGTAACAAAATCTAAACATATAAAATAGACTCTGTAGAGGAGAAATTGTTACAGAATGCTGCACATTCCAAGTTTTTAACTTGTTGTCCTTGTCAATTAAGTCTTCAGGCTGGACAGAATTCTCATTGATAAGCTGAAGCAATACTCTCAGTGGCACGGTCCCTTCAATCTCTTCATGTATCATAAATATTACAAAAACAACTCGACCCTCCAAACAGGGTCACCCGAGAAAACAAGGAGGCCTGTGTAACAGAACCACTCATTTCAAACAGACGTTCCTCTTTTTGATTTATCATTCTTTATTATTGTATTTTAAAGTAAATTACATGTCAACCACTGTTAATTTTTTTAAATGCTCTACTGGAAATACATTTTGTTTGTGTTAAATGTTTGTGATGTACATAAATTTTCGGGCCCCATTTAAGTGGGGCATGGGGCAAGTTGCCTCAGCCGCCCCACCCTTCATAATCAACCCTTTAGTGTTATATGAATTCGCGGTCTACATTCCGAGATTCACTACAACCAGAGACGACTGAGTATACAGATTGTGCATTTAGTAATTTGTTAAAAAATGTAATATAGAAAAAATAGTAAAATGAAAAAAAAATCTCGGAACAAATAGTATCCAAAATCTTTATTGATACTGAAAGGTTTTCATACGCAACTAGAATCTGGAGTTTTTGAACAGTAATTTACACGAATGAACCGCACCAGTTCCCCCGACCTCCGCGGCGCTCTCAGTGAGCATTTCGCTGAGTTTAATGAATATTTTGGTCAAACAGTTGTCGTTCTGCCGCGGTGCAGTGTTGGTACAGCGATGATAAAGACATTTATGCCGTGTCTGAGGAGTGCATGTGCCTCATACGTGGAAAATGCCCGACATACACCAGTGCTACTACTCTACAAATCGACAGAATCGCGAAAAACCCACACTCCACGTGTATCTGCTCCCCCCCTTCTTGGCCACCATTGTACAATTTCTGCCATTTATAATTACTCCGTATCACTATCAAGAAATGCGTTTGGACTTTGGTTCTTATTTATGTTATAGGGCTTGATTCATTCATCATTATTCTAGTAAACACGTAAGTTTAACAGAAATGAAACATCCTTTTTTATTTCAAGTCTTCAGTTGAGCATCGCCGACGCAGACTGTTTTTGTCTTAACGTGTCAGTTCAGAGAGTGCAGTTAGAGATTGAGATGGTTTTCAAGAGTGATTTAATTGTTTCAAGATCATTACCAAAACTAATATTGTATGAATTGATACAAATATTTCGGGGTTAGAAGAGCCCACTTCAATTTCATCACGCTTTTAATAGACCAAATTTTAATTAAATAATTAAGCAGTTAATATTTCTCAAAAAGGAAGTTTTAAAGTGTACTTTCCAAGCATTCTAGTTTAAAACAGACATTGAAATCACGTGAATGTTCTCCAGTTGGCGATATGAAAAGAATATGAGTAATACAGCTTGAGCATGTTCGCCAACGTTTTGAAATGAATGCAAATAATTTCTATGTCTTTAATATCCCCGACCACGTCCCCCAATTTGATCAGTGAGAGTGAATAAACCCTCCCACATTACTTAACAGACAATACGCGCGTAACGGGAACCGCGTAACCGCGCATAAGTGTTGCGCCGGCACCGTAGTACAGTGGCCGTTAGGAACTTCTGTATTCGACGCAACCTGCGCCCGATGTTGCGCTTGTAGTTTGGGAGTGGAATCTCAACACTCGGTGACGTCACAGAAGAGGAATACTGCTACACTGAACGCCTCACAAACTTCGACTTTCTAGCTTTTTCACAGGTAGCCTCGGTACATGAAGTCATTTAATGTATGTTTTAAATTTGTTTAAATATCAGGAGTTTTGTAGTTGTGCAGAATCACATGAATTACGAATGTATTATAGCTTAATTGTGACGTCGGTATCTCTCTTATTTCCGTCGATCATATGTGACGGATGTATCACTCAGTAGTTACTCGTTGGTGCACCAGATAGCTCAGATCCTACAAGATTCAGACAAATGGAATGGGCGTTACTAACAAAATGAGAATTTAACACAGACTTGTGCTAAAACTTTACACATAATTTTAATTGTATTAATAAAAGATACAAATTGATGATATTGAATGAATTCGTTAGTTGGGTCAGTCTTAAGAATACATTTTACGATTACGCTTCTGAGAACCCTTGCCATTTTTAACCCTCCCGGGAATCAGACTCTGTGAATGGTTAAAATCAATTGCGCTTTAGAATTTTTCTCAGACAATCATAGCCAAGCTACCAAAAGTTCTCAACTGGTATATTCCGCAGACTCCGTCTCTTTCCCGCCCAGAAAATGCTGACGAAAGGCTCTAAGGCGTGGAGCAATCTACTCGCAATACGAGTCGGCCCAATAATTCATTTATCCCCAATAATAACCTCATTCTGTGATGACCAGGCACTCATAATATACGCAGCACCGTCGGCGCCTTGGCACGCGCGTCGTTGGGGCGGGGGTGGGCAACACGGGTGGTGCAGCAGGGTTGGTCGGGGCGCACAAAGAACGGAGTGTTTCTTAGTATTTTGCAACCTGGAAATAATCTAACAAGAACTGCGTTTGATTTTGCCTATAATTAATTCCGCGAATTTTGTGCCGCCACGTAATATACATTAGGTTTGTACATGATGACTCAATGGTTCAGACGATGAAGCTTCCGTTCCTCACCCGCTCGGGTTGAATTCCCTGCCTGCGTAAATATTGTTTCAAATAATTGTAAATATAGAGGCCAATATATTCAATTCAATGGCGATTCAATTCACTTTCATTTCGAGCCATGTCATACTGCGCCCGCACGACGTACTTGCCCGCCTGGGAAGACACGCGGTTGTGTGAGAACGGGCAAGTTTTCCTGACTCAGTTCTCATTTTCCCTCAAAATCCAGAAAGTGGAATTCAAAGATCAAGCTGTAGCGGCGATAGGGAGAAGCGCGCTCGAAGTATCACGACGAATAATTGCTGCAGACGAAAATATAATTGCTGTATGTTTTAAATCTAACAAACTAGATTTGAGTTATGCAATTATTATTATTATTATTATTATTATTATTATTATTATTATTATTATTATTATTATTATTACTGCCTCCCATTTGTGAAACCCCTAAATCGTAAATCTTTACGCTAGATTCTCCAGACGTAACTGCACGTGAACTCTACAGTAATTAGTTACCTTGCCCGCGACCGTGATGTGCTTGGTTTAAAATTTTGAAATAAAAGGCAAGTATTTTTAACTTTGTCGCTCTGTTATGTAAGAACGTTTTCATGTGATGGTTGAAGTGTTGGTGGTTTAGATGTTGCATTATTATAATCGATAATCAATCGACATTTCGATGATATTTGGAGAAGCTCCATCATTTAGCAAAACATGTATACAACTATTTATTTTTATTGAAATTATTATAAAATATATAAAGTAACAGAAACGTCAGATTGATACATTAAAATCGCGTCAACACTTGTGCAACGTGATATTACATCATCATTGCCTGAATGTTGAGGAGCCAAGATCTTTTATTGACGTCTTAGAAGATTGAGCGTATGGTGCCGTTCTGAATTTTAAGAATCAACTGTTCCCTGACAAATAAGATTATGGGAGAAAAAAAGAGTGAAGAAATCAAGGAGGAAGACAAGGAAAGGAGATAGTGAACCTGTGGGACTGGGTGGCGATCAGTTGTTATGTTTAGAATTTTATTAGTTTGCTACTGGCGCAGCCTTTTATCCAAAACTGCTTGACATACACAGGATGCAGTGGGATTTCCATTAGACGAAGGATCCTTTGATGTAACATTCATCTCTTGGTCATGGGAGTCTGTTTTCTGATTGGGTGCCTGCGAATTGTCCAGAAACTGATCCTGAATATTCTCGTTAGCTTCTAAAATTTCTGGTGCAGCTGCTTCTTTTACGGTTGGTCGCTCCATTGATGTTGATTTCCATGAAGAAAGGGGAGACCCACTAATGCCTGTATTATCTACCTGTTGCCGAAGATGCAGGTCCTGAGACGACTGTTCGTGGACAGCCAGAGCGCGGAAATTTCTATTTTCTGTTCCTAGTTCGCGATTCTCTGGAGCACCCATTATTTTAGAGCAGAGACAAACGCCGCCTACAGGTTGTTCATATACAAACAGTTCTCCTTCAGATTGACTCGTCTGTGTACTCGCAGAGCAGGGGTTGTCTAGAGGATCCTGGTTTTGAGGACCAGTGACGGTAGGGGGCGAAAGTTCTTTACTAACGTTCGTTGCGATTCTTGAACTTCTCAACATTGGCTGCATGAATCTTTCCGACTCGGCTGGATGTACACACTTCCCACAGGCGGTTCGTCGTTTTTCCGATGGTTGTTGAGGAGGTTCCTCGAGAGGAGATATTACGAGGCGAGGTAGTTGAGACGAAGATTTTTCAACTAACGACTGCTGTGGCAGGTCCTCTCGCTTTTCTTCAATTACTATGTGGGGAATGAAGGGTGGTCGGCTTTGTTGTTCCTGGTCATCTTGCGGCAACAGGGTGTCGTGGGACGATTGTTCAGTGGGGACTTTTGGGCCATCTTGTGGCAACAGGGCGTGCTGGGGCGATTGTTCAAAGCGGACTTTGGAGTCGTCTTGTGGCAACGGGGTGTCTTGCAGCGAATGCTCGAAGTCATCCGCGCGCGAGGTTTGCGGCGGAGCGATGCCCGAGCGTGGCCGCCCGAACGTGAGTTGCGTGGACGAGAGCCTCTCGAGCAACGGGTTCAGCCACCGCGTGCTCTCTGGAGCGACGTGCTCTTGGAACTCCACCTCCTGCACGAGACGCTCCTCGCTGCCCTGGAGCTGGGAGAGCGCTGACATGTAGGACGCGGAGTCCCGGACACCCAAATTGGGGACCCTGCATATTAAAAAGAAACAAATTTTTATAGAGTATGTATACACACACACACACACACACACACACACACACACACACATATATATATATATATATATATATATATATATATATATATACACACACACACACACTCATTTAAAGGGGTGTTATACCTCACGATATTACGGGAATCTTCATACTAACCTCACTGCAACAGTTTTGTGATTATTTGGAATATGTTTCGTATCTTCAAATACTAAGCGCCCTTTCCTTCCCCCAGCGCTCCCTAGCAGGGGGAGCGCTGCCTGAATTTGTATAGGGGACTGTTACATTCAAAATATACGTTAAACATTTCTCCTTGACCCCTCCTCTCCCCCCTGACACACACACACACACACACACACACACACACTGACACTTTCTACGCCCGGTGCCACACATGTCAGGAGACTAGTCGTGATCTTAGAGCTAATCTAGGTTAGGATGGTTCCCTGCACGGAGAGATAATTGGAGGGAGAACCCACTCCTGCTGACGAGTTGATTGGTACCGGATGTCACGTACCTGCAGGGGAACATCACAACATCCCGTGCGGTGATAACATGCACTACACTCACGAGACTAAATGATTGAAATACTCGTAAACTTGACACTCCCGCCGGCGGCGGAATTTCGACTCTAGCTGGACAGCTGGATCGAATTCAGCCACTGCGTGGAGGAGGATTCTAGTGTCTGGTAGTTTTCCGTGGATTCTCCGATAAATTCCAGGTGAATGCCACAGCAGTCTCTATCAAAATAACGTGTAGTACACTACCGCACCTGGCGGGAGACAAGACGGGAGCTTAGAGCGTGCCCCGGCTTGGGCGATGGCTCGCTGGAGGGAGCTGCTTGGAGGGGGAATTATTCCACAAGCCCACGTGTAGGTCGGCGCCGTATCCCACCAACCTACGGACGCGGACCACCGCCACATCGAGGCACAAAAGAGCATTTCACTAAGGGACCTTTAAACCATAGCAGTAAATACAAAATGCCTCCTCCATCGATATGCCCTACTCGCAGTTCAGTTCCTCTGACTAGTACGTCCTCGGATTGGAGTCCCGTCGGTGGGAGGATTTGCGACACTAGTTAGGTAGATAGGTCGAACTCAGCCACTGTGAGGAGAATTTTAGCTGTCGGCTTGTTTGAGCTTTCCCATGGTTTCTCCAATATTGGCGAATGCTGGAGCGGTACCCTACAAACAAGCAAGCAATGGGCCGCACGCGTTTATACCTCCCTCTTCCTTGCCCCCTCCCACATACGCACACGTACTTCGTTACATGCTCTACACTACGATACTTGTCGGGAGATAAGTCGAATATTAGAACGTGTCCCGGCTGGAGCAGTGCTTTGCTGGTGGGATATACCTGGTTGGGGAAAATCGCACAATCCAATGACTAGGTCTGCACCAGATCTCGTATTCCGGGGGTGGGGTAAAAATACCGCCACCTCCCGTGGTGAAACCAACGCACTACACAACCGAGGCCAATGACCATAGTAGTTGACGCGCCCGAAGACAAAATAAGAAATCGACCGCATGCCGTCGTCGCGTCTACAAACGGAGTTACTGTAAGAAGAGCTCAGTTTGACGGGTCGGGAAAGAAATTAACGTCATGTAAGGCGATAGCATTATAAGAGAGTGGTGAAACTATTTATGAGCTAAATGTAAACGAACGCATTGGTGAATTTAGAGCATTGACAAAACCTTCTGTTACGTTGTCAACAGAATCCAAGCAGAAAGCTGTCAAAGCGGTCCCTTCTTATACAAATCTCTGTATCTGAGGGGTGTCCAATTTTCAAGGCTTCATGAGCTGCAACCACAACCTTAATATGGTTGGAGGCCCTATTGTCATTACTTGGGCGATCCACGCCTTTCTTTCCTGTATTGTAGAGCTCGGCACTTTTCCGGGCTTTGCACTTTGCCAAGGGGAGGGGGGAATAGAACAATGCGTGATAACAGGCCGTTTCATGCTTAATGCTGTGAAACACATTGGGATGATGTTTAATTTCTGAATTTACCAGAAACAATGCTTAAACCTAAAGGTAACCCATTACTACATTAAAGGACGGGAGGACTCCGGGAGGGCGCGTGTGCAGGCGCCCAATATTCTCTCCCGACGTGAAAGGCACTTTGACATTTGACTAATGAACCTTTGGCGGGTCGCCACTTGGCCAATCCTCCCCGCTCCATCTTGTACCAGGGCGAGTCGCTGGCGGAGAGCGACGAGTAGCCGATGAGGCGGCCCTCCGAGAGGCGCACGAGCGTGCGCGGCGCCGCGGGCAGCTGGCTGAGGTGCACGTGCGGCGCCGGCTCGTACAGCTCGCGCAGGCGCCGCAGCGCCACGCGCCGCTCCAGCCGCTGCCGTGCCCTCTGCCGCTCCAGCGCCTGCGCACGCGCCCGCCCTCGCTCGCCGCACCGCGGCCGGCGCGACGTGGCGCGAACGGATCGTGCAAGATTTTTTTTCGTGAAAAACTGTGACGTGCTACGGGTAGAAGTGTATTCAAAGCACGTTTTGTTAATTCTGGGATCCCTATCCTAAGCAACATAGCACGTTGAATTTTGAATAGAGAAAGAAATGAGAGTTTTTTGCTAAGATGTTATCCATCATCGTTTCCTTTGTGAAGGAATAATACGTCCTAATGAGACAGCATGGAGAACGATAATTTGAATGACTATATTTCCCAATGAACTCTAGAAGACGAGCACAGATAATGAAGTTACATTTGTGTCCAGAAGCTTGACAAATGGTCATCTCAGCACTTGGATACTCTCAGCGTATCGGCGTAATTCTCACCGTGATTCGGATATTATAGGAAAAATGAATCTCCACGAGATAAGCCCTACATCAGAGATCTTTTTGGTTATAGTTATTGTATACATATTACAAAATGTACCGTTTGGCGACTACGATATCGCAAGTTACTGTTCATTTGTTATTGTAAATAATCTAATTGCAAACAATTCTATATTGTATTTACAGATAATTTCATATATAAACAAGAGTTTAAATTATCGTTTTGAATAATAAATATACATAAGGAAACTATCAGCAACATCGTTTCCTATACATCAGCGGCGTTGACAGGGAGGATTTAAGTTTCGGGTCCCGACGGTACCATCGATACCAGCGATGGGTCGTATTCAGTCAGCGTCTGAACGAGAATTCTAATGGTGATTCTAATGACTGTTTGTTTCTCGTGTTTGCTCCTTTAAATGCTGGAGCAGAGCCCTTACAAACGAGCTCCGAACCCCACCCTATCTTTCCTTTCTCACACTTCTCATGTAGCCCTCTCCCCTTCCACACACACACTCACATGCCTCACATGTGGGGAACGTCGATCTTGTCCGGTTGGAGGATATATCTGGAGGAGGAAAACACGCAATCCGACATGCAGGTCGGCGCCAGAACTCACGTTCTAGTGGAGAAGAAACACCTCCAACTCCCGCGACGTAACATGGCATGGACTACACTTACGAGAATAATGACTCTCCTGTAGATAAGCGCCACATCCAAGATTGGGATAGGGCTGAAAATTAAGAGCGTAGATCGCAACTGAAATCGCGCTATTTCAGCAAACACCCCGAACGTCAAACTGCGAATGTAATGTAGCCCTACGGGATTACACGTGATACGGTGATTCACCGGTCAATAAATCTCCACTGGATACCAAATCGCCTATCAGCTTCCGGGTCAATGACACCCATCCCGGTCAGGTTATTGTCCAGTTTCCCTGATCCATTGAGCGAATGCTGAGATTGTTTTGCTTCTGGACATAAATGTAGCTTCACTATGAGCACGATTTGTTAAGCTCACCTTTTGCTAGTAGTGGTAGGAGTAGATCCCGGTATGTTATTGTTTTGTTAGTAATACAAGAAAAATTAAAATTTGCAGTTCGTTTATCGATGCAAATAACTTTTCTGTGAAACGGGATGAAAAATGTTTAGTTTTCAAAAGTTGCTAACTTCGCCTTTTACTTTTCCTCATACGTAATACTACGGACTAATATATGACTACTATAAGGAAAGTTATGTAATGCTGCGGAAAATCGATTTCGTGATTTCAACGGAAATACACGTTTTGAGTTCCCCAGATACCGAAAATGTATTTCTTTTTGTTTGCTTTTTTCATTTTGAAACGTCTGTCTCTTTGTCCGTCTGTTAACACCACTAGCGGCTAAACCATGTA
Organism: Gryllus bimaculatus; assembly: GCA_017312745.1. Lineage (NCBI taxonomy): Eukaryota > Metazoa > Arthropoda > Insecta > Orthoptera > Gryllidae > Gryllus > Gryllus bimaculatus. The sequence continues at coordinate 2,916,480 of BOPP01000099.1, forward strand.
TAGGATTTGTTTTTCCAAATTAAAGAAACCCGTGTCCATCTGGCTCGAATCGAATGTTTGTGGTTTTGAAAAACTTTCTATAAAATTTGGGGATACTTTGCATGAAGCCCCGCGGATATTTTCAAAATTTTCTCAAAAACGTCTCCAAATTTTTTCTTATAAATTTCTTATAAGAATAGAGTAAAATACACGTATAAAGGTAAGTTTTTCATATTTAACTCTTAATTTACGAAAACTTTGAATTTTTCGGGTGTATCATGTCATTAATATTTATAATATAGTTCACAATTTGTTCACATTATTATATTTATGAGAACATGTGTTTTAATTAATGTAATATAAAGTTTCTCGAAAACTCAACTATTTTCTGTGAAAACTAGTTCAGAATTCTGCATTTTCAGAAACCCTCAAACGCCATTTTATTCTAAATGGCTCCAATTGTTTTTTTCAAACTTTTCAAACGGGTAGCGCTAATTGCATTCTTTAATAAGACGTAAAATTCATTTCGGTGTTTTTTGTATTTGTTTAAATTACTGTAATGTAATTTTTTTTAAATATCTCTCACGCCTTAATATGCACTTTCCAGCAATTTGTAACCACTTCTGTATTCGTGAGTTAGTGTGCTCCAAATGACGTCTAGCGGTGTTTTTCGGAAGCTCTAAAATTTTCCGTTGAAAAGATGTTCAAATTTCGAATTTACAGTAGCGCTTAAGCGCCATTTTCTTAAAAGTTACTTTTAATGTTACAAGGAAAATCGCTATTTAGGACGAGGTTTTATTGTTCTCTTATATTCTTAAAATAATATTTCCGTCCTACTATTAGGAAACCTAGAAATTAAAAATGTCAAAAAAATGTTCTTTGGGCGGCGATTGATTGCAACTGGCCTGAATATGTGGCAAGTTCGTATACCTAGCCGAGATCAAAGGAAATGGGAAAACTAATACGGGAATGTCTGTGCCATTCTGCAGCGCCACTAGTTTGAAACTTATATTCATCATTTAGGGTTAAAAAGGGAAATTGGGGAAAACATGCACAGATGTTCCTTCTCTCCCACACGTCGAATACACTAATAAATGGAGCGGATTGGAATTGCTGTGTAGCGGCACCTGCAAGTGGAATTGGCGCCTGGCGCTCAGCACCTCCCCGACGGTGATCCATGCCTGCGCCGAGTGGCCTACCACCGCGCCCACCAGCAGAAGCATCAGCAGCCCCTCCTGCGCCCCGCAGGCGCCGCGCCGGCATCAAATGATGGAAGTCATCTGTGCCCGCTAGCAACGCACGACTTTGGTGTTGCAGTAGCGCCGAACCGACCTGCCAAAATCTCTCAAGCGGCATTGCAGTCTCGGAAAGGCCGCGGGTTCGAATCCCGCTTCAACTTTTTGGAAGCATTGTCTTTGTGGGAATGCTGAATGTGGATGTACGATCTCGAGCATGGTGTTTGTGGGACTTTTGATTGGAAAACAATTTTTAAATGTACTACTGTTAATTGCATTATTGGTATTATCTTTTTTTATTTTATTTTATTTTTTATTTTGTATTAATTTTTATATCTCTAGACCGATGATGGCAAAGCCGTTGAAAGTCGACTCTCTTAATACGAGCTGCATCCAGAAAGTAAGTTCCGATGACCGATAAAGAAATCAAAAACAATCATAAAGACCATGCTCCCAACACGTTCAAGTAGGATTTGGACCCGCGGCCTTTCCGAGATCGCAACCGCGTTAGCGCTTGAGCAATTTTGGCAGTTCGGTTCGGCAGTAGTGCAACACCAAAGTTGTGCGTTTTAGGCTACCTTTACGTTTATATATAATTGTGAATGAATATTAAAAGTAAGCGTAGTCTAAAGAAAATACATTTGTGCTATGTTATTCGTTGGAACTATGCAGGATTGCGATGTAAATGTAAATGTACAAACATAAAATATGAGCGTAAAAGTTATCAAGCTGCCATGTTCACGTTAACATAAGCCGAGAACAATACACTGTCGTGTGTCACAACAAGATCCACCAAAATTGTTGTGTTTTCGTTAGAAAGAAACTACTCCAGTTTGATTACTGGCGGAGCGAGGCGAAATGTAATGTGTAGGTAGCAGCACCTAGTCGTGATCTCCAGGTAGTGGTACCACGAGGTTAAAAAAATTAACTCTATAAAAATAACGATTGAAATGCTATACATATGCACTATTAAACGTATTGAAATAAAGACAGCATGATCATGTAAATTTGTGAAGAAAATGTGTTACTTAATGACCAGTTAAGTTCGAACATTCCGAATCATATTTCCACCGCCATGGCTATGTATGTATAGAAACATCAAAAATCATTTTAATTAAACCATAAGTCACTATTTGCAGATATATTACATGTAAAAAAGGTAGCAAAGGAAACAAATAGGACGTGGGGCGGCAGGCTCCGCAAGGAGTCGCAGCAAACGGTGATCACATGAAGACAACTACACCTTCCTAAATATAGATGCGGTCTCATCGGTGCCGGTCGTTCCACAGACGAAGGAATCTTGCAAAGTGTAATGGCGGCGGACCATGAAGTCGCGATGGAAAGCAACGAAAATAAAAAAACAGGTGCAGGACTGAGAACCACTTTCCGCTACGTAGTGTCTGGAGAGCTTGCACATTTTCCGACTGTATGTACAAGGACAGTTGTTAGTTGATAACAAAAGTTTTCACCCACTGCTAGAGGATTTTGTCAGACAAAGACATCTGCAAACCTAGAGGTAAAATAAAATTACTGATTTTTGTATTAATTAGTGTTTTCGGTAGAGAAATTCTAGTAGCGCTTGTATAAACAGTTAACTTTGAAAATAAATGCCAATGTTTATATTTGTTTGTATTTCAATACTTTAATGATTTAGTGAGTATAGTGCACTTTAAATTTAAAAAATAGTTGTAGTTAAAAAAATGTTTACTCGAATTTTTCGTAAGTCAAAGAATTACTTCTTTCTAGAGGCACTTCAAAATATTGAATTTTGACCTTACATATACGAAGTTGTAAATTACTTGACAGGTTATGTTTACGACATAAATTTTCTAGAATATTTTAGTATTATGTCGATTTTTTTATTTTAAGAAAAATATGTTTTTACTTTTTTCTTTCCGCAGTATAACAAAACGTATATATAGTTTTCTGACCTAAGTGTGTGTTAATGGAATATGCATAATGCACTATTTTATCAGAAAACTATTATATTTTCAATAACTTTATTACTTACATTATATTTCCTGCACACTCTACCGCTAAACACATTTAATTCCGTTTTTATGACTTTTACACGTTTGAATGCGTTTATTACTCAAAACAGAATTCCCTTGGCGAAACTTTCAGGCTTCAGAAACGTGACTGCAAATTGCAAACGCATAGTAAAATATTTTTAGGTTGACATGACAATTCTTTCTGTTTCATTGCATACGCTGAGCAATAAGTCCCTGAGAATTACAGTGTTGCCTAATGCCAACACATCCAATCCGTTTTGACATCAGGTGATGCAGCCGAGAGTAAAATACGCGTAGTGCCTATGTTTGGGAATGAAAAGTAAGATATGTAAATATGTAAGATCTGTGAGATTGAGTCACCGAAAAAAACGCAAGTTCTATTTTGAAAATACTTGGACAAAGAAATTCAGACTGATTTACTGAATTGGTTTGCTCAAAGTCCTGTCATGAACCCCCACCAGCATCATTGAAGTTAACGGGATCTTCGTCTGGGTTGGTTGCCTTAGCAATTCACCCATCAACCATTCTTCACGATGCTTCAGAGAAAATGGTAACTTTCGGCCTTCAGTACATTCGAACATAATGAAACGATTTCCGGGAATAGTAGAAGATGTAATCTACCGAAGAAACACACTTTGTTTGGTGCGGGAGAGTCTGGTTAAAAATGAATAACAATAGGTGGCCGGTTACTCTTGGCCTCAAAGTGTATACCACGCTCTGTACAGCTATGCGTGTCAGAATTGCGTCACTTCCCTCCAGTTTTTTTAATCGCGAAAAACTACCGTGAAATTGCATTTTTGTGTTTTTAGTGGTTTGTTGTCAGATCCAAAACTAGACAGATGTTTCTCTACATATGTCGACGCGCTGAATCCGGAGCCAGAATTGCGTCACCACACTCAAGCTTTTTTATAAATCGAGAAAAGGCACTCTAAAAATTACAATTTAGAATTTCACGGTGGGTTTATTATTATTATTATTATTATTATTATTATTATTAAAAAACTGGAAGGTGGTGGCGCTATTCTGACTTCACATTCGGATCCATCGACATACATAGAGAAACGTTACGTCTCACGTGTTACGCCTTTGCGTCTGACACTTTTTTATTTTTTTTATTTTGTGTGCCTGTGTAATGAATTTCAGTTTTATTTCTGATCATCCGTTCAACCATTCGCAGCTCCGCATTGAAGCAACACTGACCTCCAAGATTTCGAACGACATTTCTGTGATGTCTCGAGCCGAGATGTCCCGCTTCCCATAGAGATTTTTGGCGCTTGCGTTGGCGCTTTCCTCCGCAGCTTTCCACTGGAGCACCAGCCACACTATGCGCGCTGTCAGCAGCACCGTCCACAGCACCAACACCACCGCGTCCCACAACACAGTCTGCAATCAGGGGATAGTTACCTAATCAGCGAAAGGTTCTCGAAAAATCTTGCAAGAAAAGTGTTTCGTAGGAGACAACACCGAAGTGAAACTTCAAGAACATGGTGCAATAAGGGAAAATTACTGAATAATATACTATGTGGAAAGAATTAGATTCTGCTATATTGATTGGTTAGTCGCAGTTTATAAAAGCTTGAAAGATTTGTTTTTAAAGCGTCGAAGTATTTTATATAAATAGAAGTTCGTGCACTAGCAACATATTTGCTCTATTTCATTACATCACGCTCTATTACATTTTATAATATATTAATCAATAATTAAACACTGAATGTGTTCGTTTCAACGATAACGTCTCGTTTTTTTCTTGATTTTGTGTAAGCATAATGCATTATAAAAAATTACAACTAATGTTTATACACTTATTCTTACATGCACTATACTACCTCACATGCCGGTAGCTTAGAGCTTGTCTCAGCTAGGGCGGTGCCCCCCCGGTGGGAGATACCTATTTGGAGAAACCACGCAAACCGAAGTGTACGTCCGCGCCATCCAGCCATCCAGCGGGACCTTAACAGTTGACGCGTCCGGAATAGCTAACAATCAATTATCAATGTATAAACATGTGATATTTTTTAAAAACATTAAAATACGTTTAGACAAATAGAAGTTCGGGAACGAGCAACATATTTGCTAAATTTCCTTACAACATACATGGTGTATTGCATCTTATTATAATATATTAATCAAAAACTAGTCACTGAATGTGTTCAACAATAACGTCTCATTTGCTTACTTGATTTCATGAAATCATAAAATAAAAAAAACTATATATGTACATGCACAGAGGATGATTCAGTCCTTGACCTTATCCCGCATGTAATGCTCATGCTGAATTTGCTAATATTGGATATTCTTCGTCGTTTAGTTTTCTAAAGAAAAACTTAGAGATATCCGCTTGCGCTTGTGTAACACGGACGCGGCAAGTGAGCGAGCGGCTTCACCTCGCTCACCCCTTCTCTGGAAAACTCAGCTGCTAATACTTTCCGAGGAGCTCCGGAGGCGAGTACGAGGCAAATATTGCGCAAGGTCAACAAATCACAGTCCCTCGTATGGTAATAAATTCATGCGGAGAAATTACCACGTTTCCATTTCCAGCAGGTGCAGCACATGCACAGTCGATACTTACAATCTCGATTTTCAATCCTCCAGGCATTTCCAGCACAATAGAGGCGTTCAGTATCAAAATTTTCAATCTCAGGTATTCCCAAAGCTTTTGGAGCTGGGGGGGTTTATCAAAGACCGAGTTTATGCTACCGAAGTCGAGGTACGGGATGACCTTCGTCGGCGCTTTGAAAGCGTGGTTGCAGTAATAACCCTGCGAAGTTGTGACGGGGGTCGTGCGGCGCAGATGCCAATCTTGCGTTCACGTAAGATGAGGCCATTTTGATTACTTGTAGAGCCTCTGTTACACGAGGTGAAAATACGAAATTTTGACTGTACACGAAAATGATAAACTATCCGAAATAACACTTAAATGCTTTTTTGTTGCCTTTCATATTCGTTTGATAAGTAGGCAATAATAGCAAGAGAGAACAATATTTAATGTAATATTTGGGCTACCTTTCTTTCAAAAAATGACCGAAGACAAACAATCATTTTTTCAAAATTTTTAGTAAGATTTGCACTTTTTCCTTTTGCACTCATGAATAATTAAATGTACTCTGTCACCGGGTTCTGAGTAACGAGCAACGAGGACTGACTGCCCTTGTGTATCCACGCCGCCGAGCGCCCTCCGAGGGCGCTCGTTGGAGGAGCGCGCTTTGGAGTGTAACGTATTAGCCAGCGTGCCTCATGGCATCTATTTGGGGACGCTTGGTTGCGGATTAGTCTCGCCACAGGAAGAAGGGTTTTTCCGTAAAGGGAAGAACGCGGAGACGGGAGACACAAGGCTTTGGGTGTCTTCCGGCTTATAGAAGCTTTTCACTGTTATAACAAGCGAGGGGGTGGCGTGACGTAGTAGGTCACGTGGGCCTCGCCTATATAACTGAGTGTACAGAGCCAGTAGGGAGGTTCTGGAGACGGTGGGAGAACCTCGTGCGTGTGCACAAAACTTGGCGCCACGACGGTGCATATGCGAGCCAGGCTCGCGAGGCTCGAGTCACTAGTTGACGAAGCCTGCGGACTTTAGGTCCTTGGGTGACTGCGGTCACGGGGGAGCGATGCTGTGTGCGTGCTCCGAGGTGAAGAGTGGTTGAGTGCCACGATTCACGCCGATTCTCAATCGGATAAGATCGCTCCTGCGATCGAGGCAAACCAGCCGTTGGTGCGCCAGAACGGACTTTGTGTCCCAGCGTGACATCCGGTCACGGAAGCTAGGCTTTGTGCGCGCTTCAAAAGTAGGAGTGGCGAATGCCACAATCAAAACCATCTTCAATCGGGTTTTGGATCGCTCCCGCGATCAGGGGATAGTAGGTCTATCAGAGCTAGGGTGTAAGTAGATTATTAAGTGTATATATTTGTTTTGTTTTCTTGTTAATAAATATATTTGTTTATACGAAAGCTCAGTGTCTGTGGTCGCTGTGAGTATCCATGACGTCATAGGAGGCTGCGCTGAGCGCTCGCGCAAGCGGCGTTATGAAGCTCACCAGCAGATGCGCACAGGGCCGGGTGAAGACGCGCGCGACGAGGATGGTGAGTAGGATGAGGAAGGCCGTGCCCGCGGCGCCGGGCGTCACCACGGTGCACATCATCTTCCCGAAGAGGTTGCTGTCCGGCGGCGGTTTCGCCATCGCGTGCAGCGCCACGATACCTCCAGACAGCACCTGCGCTTCGTTTCATTTATCTTCTGTTCGTCATGGATACTCATGGATCAATGAGTGTCAAAAACCCCCTCACATGTACATGACTACACTATGCGCACGATATGTTCAGCTAGTCTTTGTTAGTGGTGTAGCTGGGATGTAAATTGTTATTTTATTAGCAACAGTATAAAATCTGATCGTAGTTCGTTTACTGATGGAAATCAGTTTTCACAGTGCAAAAGTTTCTAGTTTTCGGATGTTGCTAACTTCGCTTTATTACTTATTTTGCTCATCATTCATATACTGTACAAGGGTGGGGAAGGGGTTCTCGAGCTCAAGCAAACGTGCAGAGATTATACAGACCGTGTCAGGGCTCACCAGTAGCATGAAGCGCACTATGAACGTCCGCTGGCAGAAGGTGACCTTGGCCCAGATCTTTGCTGTGCGCAGTCTGCGTTTCCGCTCCCTCCAAAGTTGGCGCCACATGTCGCCCCGACGAGCGCCAGGGTCGCTCTGGTGGGGTCCTCGGCGCGCCCCGCCTCCTAGCGAACGCCCGAAGTAAGCACTGCGCCCCTAGCATCTTGTACGTTTGCGGCGGGTTTGTTGTGAAACAGCTGCCGCTTTTCGCCATGGAAACGATGGGGAACTGAGAAGTTTACACCGGTCGGGGCTTCTTGTATTAGACGGCCACGTTTGCTTGAGCTAGAATGTACTGTGTGTTTATTAATGTGCTCTAACACGCAGAACTCAAAGTGTCGGACACGGATGAGACTTCACCAGCAGATCGTGCGTAATCGAAAACGCATATATTCAAATTCTTCAGTCAGTAAACACGTTATAACTAGAATATTAAGGATTGAAATGTGTCCGTCGGCCGTTAGGCGGGCACGAGCAAGCGGTGGAAGCCGCGGACCGTAGCAACTTTCGACGACGAGTGCGACCTAGATCGTTGGCAGCGAGCTGTCACCCGCAGAAGTTCGAAAAAAGGTTTCGGAGGCTGGGCAACGGATACCAAACCGGGCTTGATATTTATTTACGTATACACTCTCATTATATGATGTATTTTTTAATATTTTGTGTAATCTACAGAAAACTTACTGTAGTACAGTTTGGAATCAATTTATTGTTGGTTTCATATGTAATTAATAAGAAATGCATAATCGAAAACGCAGAGATTTTCCCTTTAGAGGAGTTCACTCAATTCTTTGCCCTTCTCAATCCTTGTTTTTTAGAAATTCTAATAATGAATGCATATCCAAGAAGAGTTGGAAGTGTATTTTCGAGTAATATGTTTATTAGAATATCGACAAAGGACGCCATTGGAATAGCCGTCTGTTTACTTTACAAGTCTTCTAAAACTTTACCTTCTAATTCATATTTTTCAATTAATTTAAAGTAATTATCAACATATCTTTATTTCGTACTATGAAAAGGTTTAAACCAGTTGAAAATACGAGGAGTGTAAAATTGGCATTGAAATAGAATAGATGCGGAGCTCCCAACAGACTCAAATATAAGGGTTAGATCTGATTCTTCGCCAACTAGCCGAAATCTGAGTTTCGCACTTGAACTGGTAAGGTGTTGCTGTGCTTGGTTCTGCGTTGATCTTTCGCCTTGGGAGAAGCGTCCGCTTGCGACCTCGACCTCTCGACTGTGCCCGTCCAACGGCCGGTGACCGCATGAATCTTCGCATTCTTGTTGAAAACTCAAGTACTAATTGTCAAAAGCACATAAAAAGCTGGTTGAATATGTTTTCGATTATGCACTACCTGCTGGTAAAGTCTCATTCAAATTCGAGTGTCCGACATGTGAATGTTGCGTGTTAACTTACGAAGAGCCGAAGCGCCCGTTGAGTCGCAACTAGCTAGGGCGATTCTAGGGCTTTCGCCCCTTTACCAAGGCGCCAGGTATCTTGACAGAAGCATGCTTTGTTAATTTCTTCTAAATTTACTTGAAACATATTTAAATAACTGTAGGTTATATCCCAAATTCGCCTCCATCTTTTGGAGCTTCAAACTTCTTCTTCTTCTTACCGAATCGTGCCCGCAAAAAGGCTAGTGCCTTTCTTCAGCTACGGAAATCTCATCATTTTTCCAACAGTTGAATTATTCACTTTCCTTGAGGGACTGTCGCTTGAGTATGGCAAATGATGTGATCCTTTATTATTTATTGACAACTACTTAGTAATGATGGCAAAATTTCTGACAATCACCCTCTTACGGTGAACTTGCTACAGATAAGGATAGTTGGCTGTCACGTGTAAACATGAGCTTCAAAACTTGATTCTTTCATTGATTCAAGTTATTCTGATATATTCGCTTCGGGATTTAGGTCGTTGGCAGTTGGTTGTGACAAGCTGATTTCACAATGTGTCAGCCAAACGATTTGAAGATGGCGCCTATGCCTTCCCATTCTTTACCGTTCGCTATTTAAGATGCCTCGTGTATGTTTGAGTATGTTTGAGCAATTTTCTTGGGTGTGTTGGGAACATTTACTTTCTATTCGAAATCTATCTAGAAAGGGGACTCTGATCAGTAGATTCTGTCCTATACTATCTGCACTGACGTAACTGTCTGAATTTGAAATAATTCTTATTCTGTACCCAAGATAATGGTGGATGTGTATTGTTCCAAATTCCACTAGACCGCTAGAATTTACACTGTCCGTAGATTTTTTCGCGAAAATCTGATTATAAATAAATGTCCGCTGATAATTTCAAATGCACAAATATCGTAAAATACGAATCATTGTATGAAGCACACGATGTTGACATGAAAAATCGAATGGACATTGATAGAATAGATATTGATATAATGGATGTAGATTATGTTAAAACAGTGAGATGGTATGGTCGTAGCCAAAGGAGGACGGAAAGTCGATGGCCTAAGAAAATTTTTAAAAATGGTTACCTCAAAAAACGGGAAGCGTGGTAAACAACATGGGAAAAGGGCATAGAAAAGGCGGTGAATTAACGATATATTCAGTAGGAAGATTGGTAAGATGAAGGGCGTGGCGACTGGGATGCGAGAAGCGGCGTCAGCTGAAAAGAATCTCGCTAATAATCGTACTACTACAAATCTTTGTGCGGAAAATCTTGTCCAGTGGTTTAGAAAGGAGTCACGAGACACCCACATTTGGACGTTGTGGTAGATTTGTTACCTTGTTGACTATTCAACCATACTTTGTCCTTGGGTGTTAGCTTCAAAGTCTTCTCTTTTCGTCATATCGTGTCACGAACCTAAGTGTATAGATGTTTTCACATTAAAATTACCATTTCCTTCTTCTTTCTGGAGAAATAAAAGTGAGTACTTTGTTAAGGTCTGCCATGCTGGAGGCTTTCGTGTGAGGTCCGAAACGTGCAAGTCTTGCTAGAGTTCACTCTCCAGACGTCTTAATCTCTGAAAGGTTTTTGTACCGTCATGCCAACATTTGTGTTTGGATATAATCCTCGGGTGACGTAGTTAAAAACGTGAGTTGTTTGCAGCATTTATTTGTTGAGAATAGTATTGTAGTATTGACAATTTAAATTACGGAAGACTGATATTTCGTTTTTCATTTTTCCGACTGTTGACAAACGTTATATCTTGAGGACCATTTCAATGAATATAATCAAAAGCACTCAGTTTGTGGGAGAGGTTTCAGCTGGAATGAATATTTACGCAATACTAGTGTATGCCTTACAGTGCATGCATATTTACATCAAAGTGTTTGATAAGAGAGTTAATGCGATGTTTTAATCGCGCCCCGCAACCCCTGCGCTGCACTAGCACCCGTTTGTTCAGTACCTTCCACGTCACCGGAAAAGGAAGATCAGCAAGGAACAAGACAACACCTCATGGATTTTTTTGCACTTTATTAACAAAACACTATTCTCAATAATGTGGAATTACTCTGCCTCACAGGAAAGTTAATTAAAAAGTTTGCCTAACATTTCCGTGCAGGCAGTTGTAAAGTTGTAGTACGATAGAAATGATGATACATTATTACATTACATTATACATACGTTAAAACAAATGTTAAATATTAAACTACATCTCATGAAAAAAATGAGCTTTCTTTCAGTTCATTCGATAATGAAAATGTTTTAATTGTGTATGTGTTATGTTCTTTTATTTCGTATTACGCAGTATGTTATCTTTTAAATAGATTTGTATTTAAAATATTTGTGTTGATTTTGTATATTTAATTCCATTTACCAACATTTAACATAAAAGGTCGAATTACGAGATATTTTTGTTCATTGAAACGGATGAAACAATGTTATGACGTCGACAACCCCATAATTTGCATTATTTAAATATAGTACATACAATTATACCAATGCATTTATTTAAACAATTTGTTTAAAATGTTTGAAGCTTACAGTGTGCGTGAAATATTTTTTAAAATCCAATCACATTAAACAAGAAAAGAAACAAAAAAACAATTGAGCGGACACACATTCCAAAATCATGAATTGCTCCGTAATTCATGAATAAAATTGCGTCTATTTCTGTTAGTGTGAAGACAGACTTTGTAGTTTTACATTTTTGATGGACTTGTATGATGAGTCGAAGAATGAAAGATGTACAAAACAAGTGACGAAAGACAAAGAACGAAGACAAATTCTTCTGTCTGTTGCGATTTCGTCTTCGTGACACGTGCGTCGAAAAAGCGACTGGCTGCAGCAGCTACACTTCCCCCAAGCAGTTTGCGACGTGTGGCGGGCTACTCCTCGCTCTGTGCGAATATGAGGAAGGCGAGGATGGTGTCGATGAGGTAGGTGGCGCCGGCGATGATGGACAGCGACCCCACCGCCAGCCCTATCTGCCGCTCTGACGACACGTGCACGTAGTCGTATTCGGACTGGTAGCCGTGCCAGTAGTGCAGCGCGGTGCCGCCCACTGCGATGAACATGAACGTGCCCACGAAGTTCATCATGATGTCCTGCGCAGAAAAAGAAGGGGTACGTGTCACGGGGACTGACCAACTTTGATCTTGTGTGGGGAAAGCAAAGATCACCATGCATCAGGTATAATCACATAAACATACACCATTTCAAATAAGTATTTGCTTTCTCGTATCTACTTCGTAGAAAGAGAAACTTATGTAAAGCTGCAGAAAAAGATACCTATTTTTCGAGAGAAAAACACGAGACCGAAAAAAGTTGACTTTTCTTGCTCCTCTATGTAATAATAAATTACTTTTTGAATTGATAGGAGTCCGAAATCACACAGTGTGTGAAAAACTGATAATGTACAAACAACGGCGAAGATTCGCGTGTAACAATCGGGGAAAGAAAAATGTCAACGGCGTTCCTAAGCTGGGTAAAAATATTTTCTGGAAAATTGTAAGAAAGTCAAGGGAAAACCCTGAGAGATGCAAAGTAGGTGCGTGATATCGCCTTCATTTTTCACAAGCCTAACTTCCTTTGTGTTCTCTGCGATACTCACGCTGAAAACCACACACCAGAACCAGAGATTCCGATTTCCCCCATTATTTGCAATTACGTCGGTATTTACGGACAGACTCATTCCAACGCGATACAATAACGGCTATTGAGGGGAAAGCTACAGAAAAAAATGTTTGACAAAGCTGAACTGTTTGTCTGGGAGATTATTTATCAAAACATACAGGAAAAATGAAAAATTAAATAAAAAATTACAGAAAAAATGGAAAATTCAGTAATATGTAAAAATATGTTCTTTTGAGTAAAATATGTAAATATATGTACTTTCGGGCAAAATATGTAAAAATATGTACTGAAAGGTCAACGTTTTTGGCACTAACTAATATGAATCATAAAGATATTAATTGAACTTGACAGAGTTTCTTTAGGAAAATATGTTATTACATAATTATCTGGGCCCTACTAATGATAGAAAACATAAATATGTGAACTGACGGAATGAGGGTGAACATTACGACAGCCCTTAGTCGCGACCGACCTCGACAGAAATGCAATGAACTAGCTGTTCGATACCGTGACGCAACAAACGAAGCGAGAAATCGCCCTGCCGCGCGCTCAGCCGACAGCTCTAACGGACCATAGTAGTGCTTCCACACAATTCGTACACGATCCTGCGAGTTGTCCCGCTCGGTATTGCAATGCTCTGCTTTGCTACTGAAGAGCGCAAATGTTGGGCCACATTAACGCTATAAAACTACAGATAACTATTTTTACTACGAGGCACAAAAATCTATCTGTTCATCTTATTTGTGCTATGTTGCCTGATATGTTTCTTATTGCAGTGGCAGATCTTTAGAAATGTCTTCCAATACCTTCATTACCACACGTTTGTAACATTGGAGTCATGTAATAAATGAAAATGTACGGGCGCATATTGATAGCGTATCTCAGACGTAAGAACCTTGTATTGTGTATGTAACTTTCTTATTAACAGTATGGTACGGTACATTAGGGTTTAAAAATCCGGAGAGGTCGCCTCTAGTTAGTGGGAAGTGAGGAGTTGAGGTGACCATTGTACGAGTAGACCGGCTGTTCCGACAAAAATACAGCATCGCTATGAATCATGGAAATGTTATTACGTACCAGTTACATGCAGGATGCAATGAAATTGAAAAATTACAAAAGGATATTTTAGTGAAATATGAATATTTAGTGATTATATGAATATGCTTATGAAGTCAAGACGCTAAAGGAATTGTATATTATCATTGTTATTATTAATATTATTATTGTTGTTATTTTATTTATTCTCGGGAATCGGCCCACCGTGAGCCACGCGATATGTGAATCTCACCGGGACTCAGTCTTCAATATCGGGGATTGTGCACAACATTTTCTATTGGGGGATCAGCATTTTAACAGTTCCACTTTTACACCCTAGGGTAGACAGCCCTGGAGGATGAGGTGACATTGGAATGATGATTATGAATTATGAAATAGACTCACACAAACGCACAGAAACTCACACAACACAACCGTGCCCGAGGCGGAACTTGAACTCACGATCCTTTGATCCGAGACTGTCGTTGCACTTAGCACTGTCTTAGCAATCTCAGCCATCCGATCGGCATTTTATTATTATTATTATTATTATTATTATTATTATTATTATTATTATTATTATTAGGAACACACTGGTGTGTTTTTTACTTTATTAACCGTACTTCGAAAGAAGAAAAAGACGAAAAAGGGGATAAATCTTCTTTCTATTTATAGTAAGTTACTTCCTCTAATGCTTCGTGTAGGCAGAATCCACATGATTCATAAAATTGGTTTACAACAAAACGTCCATAGGTTGGAGAAAATGAACTGTAAACAATGTGTACCTCTGAATTACAGATTTATATACCGCCGTAGTGCATAAGCATTACTACGAAAGTGATTGGAAATATTTAGACTTCGATGTTATAATGAACATGTGTGTTCTCCAAAATAGTTTTATTTTGCTACGCTCTCTCCAATCATTCTAATGAATTTCTCGCAGGGATGTTGTAATGCCAATGTCCCGTCTCTGTGGTTTTTCCCCGGAAATGCTGCTAAGTACCTGTCGCAATGGCATTATCATTGGACGAAAAACGTCGAGTAGTGACCAAAACTTTGAATTCCATAATTTTTCCCTTCTCCAAAACTTTTGTACTTATGGAAATTGAAGCGGTTATTGTTGAAGCCTCGCAAGTCAGGAATCGTAAAGTTGTGGGAAAACAAGAAAACTAAATAATTAAGTACATAGCAAACATTTTTACATTTTTTTAATTTTACATTTTTTTCTGACGCATAAATCTTGATTCAGAATGTTGTGGAGGCATGTAATTCACTTGTATCAGTAGTACAATAGTCGCTGGACTTATTTAAAAGAAAATACTTAAGGAATTTCAAAAACTAATTACAATTATTTTTAAATAAACTTGTAAATAAGTACATATTGCAGGTTCAATTTGTACTTTGACACATTTATTACAGAGTTATGTGTAATTAAAATATGCATATTGTGAAATGTTGTTACATAGTATGAAGGGACGTTTAAGAGAATGGTGGTCTCATATTCATTAAAATACCCTAATTTTTGGAAAATTGCAAAATTTGAAAAGTTTTTCAGAGTTTTCCTACAACTAAAGTATTAAAGATAGAGATTTTCCCTTAATGAAACCTGTTCTTTAAAGATAGGTTTTAAAATAAGATCATGTACAATTTCTCAAAATTTGCGTATTTTTCGCGTAATTTTGCATGAAAATACGGGGAAGAAAGTAGATGCTGTTCTAGCACAACTAGTCTCTTCAAAGTTTCGTGGGAAGTTAAAATTAATAATTACTGAAAAATTGTTGTCCCTCATCCCTCCCCGTGAATCCGCGCCTGTATAAACTCTACTTCTAATTATCAAAAGTGTGCACTACTAGTTATTTTATCGTATCAAAGCTTCCATCCATGCCGCCCGCATGTATCAATAAATAGGTATTTATTGTATATTGTTGGATATTTATAGTATTAATTTCCGGACAAGTCAACTACGTAGGGTTTTAGTGCATGAGTGTAGTTTATATCCCGGGAGCTGGCAGTGTTCTTCTGCCACATTCTGGTCTTCAAGACAACTTGCGGGTTTCCCTCCTCCAGGTTTTCCCCAGAAGCGCACCGCTGCAGTCGTGAACAAGCTCTAATCTCTTGACTGATCTCTCATGTGTGGTTGTGCATATGTGTGTGTGTAAGAGGGAAAAGAATGAAGAAGATTGTTCGCGGCCTAAGTCCCTTTCATTAAGATACTGATCCGGCATTCGCTTGGTATTGATAGGAGAAACCACGATAAACTTTTGATCAGACCATCCGGCCGCTAAAATACTCCTCCAGTCAGTGGTTGAATTCATCCCAGTTATACGTAGCTAGTGTCGAAAATCCGCCACCGTCGGTACTCGAATCCTAGGACTTCCCGGTCAGTGACGCGGCGTTGTCACTGGTGATGTCACTGGGCCATCGCAGTCGGTTCAACCGACCGAGCCTACCCTCCTATTAAACCAGTAAGTTCTTTCAAGGTCACGAACTGGTAGGAAAGGGAGCACTGTCATCCAATCGCGAACTTCGATACGACTTAAATTTTTTATATTGAAGCTCCCGATTGGATGACAGTGTCCCCCTCTCTTGTACACCTCGTGACCTCGAAAGGACTTCCTGGTTTTATCGAAAGCCGATATCGATGGCTTGGCGGCTTGAACAACCGGCAGCGATGGCCGGTTCAACAACAGTTGGCGCAGGCGAGCGCAGACGCATTGCTGGGAGCGCGTACTCACCACGATGGAGCCCTTGTGCTTGGTGCCGCCGCCGAAGCAGTAGGAGAGCATGACGACGATCGTGTAGATGAGGAAGCCCACGAGCACCCCCGACGCCACGATCTCCGCGTCGGGGTTCTTCTCCTCGTTGAGGTTCCACGTGCCGCCCACGCCCAGGAAGCGGCCCTTGTCGCCCACGCGGTACAGAATCAGAATGATCAGGTTCAGGATCTGCGAACACGCGCGTGGGGCCATGTGTAATGGAAACCGACGGAGTGCTTGCCTTACTGGAACTTTTGCACGTCAAAGAGCCGAATTCTTACACTAAATACCAAGTGTCTATTTTAAGCTATCACTTATGGCCTATGGAGTTCTTTAATTACTAGAACAAAGAACTTCGTAGACCCAATTTGTGTGCTAGTTTAAAATGGGTTGTCTCTAATTTACTGTAATTTATGTAGTTTTTTTCTAAAATTCAGATGTTTCAATGAAAATCGGAATTTAGGCATTGAATTAAAATTGAGATCTTAAGCTAAATTAGGCAAAGAAACGCAAATAAATCTGTTAAAGCAACTCTAAAAGTACAATTAACTGACTCCTCTGTTTAAAAGTCATAAAATTGTTAAAAAAAAATAAAAAGAAATACATTTCGCCAAACCTCTAGGCACTACTTATAAGCTTCTAATCAGATTGAGGTAAGCACGATTCACAATTTTGTCGTCACAGAAATCTTCAAAATGGACCACCAATTTCCCTCTATTGCACTTATAGTCGAGAAAAATTAAAAAATGTTCACTCTAGCGATGATGATTTCTATTTTTAGACAATTACATATTTAAGTATTTTCGACGTAGACCCCCGAACTTCATTGTGAGTATATGTCATGATAACGATGACTAGGAATCACGTTTATAGTGCCTTAAAATGTCTGAAAAAACATTAGAACCAAAATAATGAACTTTTGGCCAAGTAAAGATCCGTTCGGCACAGTTGAAGCCAAGGCGAATAGGAAGTGGGGATATGGGAACTCGAAAATCTTTCCCATACAGAATATCTGAATCTTCCCTATGAAAATGAACTAAGTATTGAATTAACATTCCGGAGTACAATGCTTGCACTCGGCATCAAAGGAGAAAGCAATTATTAATGCACATTAAAATATGAACCAGTAACAACAGGAAAATAATTTTTTGCGTATGAAATGATTCTGAGTGAAAAAAATCACAAATGTTTAAACATGTGCAATGTTTTGTAACCTATTTACTCGATTTTTAAATAAAACATTTTGAATAAATATAAAATGTCATACATATTTACGTAATAGGTATTGCAAGACATCTTCTTGTAATACCATATTGAATAATTATCAATTAAGACCTTTAAGTCGAGTTTAATAACCTATCGAATGTTGTATTAAGATCGCCCGATACGAAAAAGGTACAATGTTTTATCCATTTTTCAAGAGTTCCATTGTATTACAATTTTCGTTCATGTTTGACTGTTCATCGTGCGAAAGGTGACATATACCTTTTGTCCTTCTATAATTCCTTTATGATTGCAGTTACATAGGATATGGACTGTTTTTACAAAACTTATCTGAATTTCATTGGATAAAGACATTGTAAGGAGACTAGTTTTCATCCTGAAATCCGCTGTTCGGTGTGAAGCCTTTTCTCTCCCCCATAGCTTTTCTCGGAGGCGCAGGCAATTGAAGAAGCGTTCAACGTCCAGTGTGTTACCAAGTTGCTGTGGTGGTTGACTTCTAATTCCGCCACTTATCAAGTTTGAAGCGTCACCCTGTCCATTATCAGTCACATCTCATATCCAGCCACTCCCCTGATCACACACGGATCTGTTCAGTGGAAGCTCAGGAATAAAGGGGTGACATAGTGACCAAGTCTTCTCCCTCGCCTTGGCTCGGGCCCGACCGTATAACTAAACGCTATATTTCACGCATGTATACTCTAATATCTGTTGTTTTAAGAGCCTAGAAAAGATACCGGTTTTGAACATTTTATATTTTATCTTCGACACAAGTTACGTGTGTCACTTCTGGGGGAGAATTAACCCTCCCCTGTCCTGTTTCAAACAGACTTAACACGAACAATAGAGTTCGCAGATTATTACAGGGGTGCCCAACTTGCATGGCCTCAAAGGCCACAACTAAAACCTTTAATATGGTTGCGGGCCATATTTTCATTAATCGCGAAATCCGCACTTGATCTAGTATTGTCGATCTCGGTAGTTCGCCCGACTGCTCTGAAACAGGGTGGGAGAGGGAGATGGAACTACGCATGATAACAGGCTCTACCATGCATAACGCAGTGAAATAATTTTAAAGTTTTGAATTTACTAAAAAGTCCTTAAATCTTAGCAACTTACTTTTACATTAAGTGGGTGTTGGCTCCGACAGGGCACGTGCGCTAGGCTCAATTTTCTCGCCCGTCATGGATGCAAGAAACATTCACGTTTGTCTAATAACCTTTCGCGGCACACACTAAATACCAGTGCGGGCCGCCACAGCCTTGGATTATGACAACGTTTAAGCCCAGGCCTTCATGCTACCTGCCATACACATACGCTGTGACACATCATGCATGACTGAAGTGATGAGTCGCTCGTAGATAAAATCAGGCGTAGTAAAGTCAGGTTGGCACGAGTTAAGTTGCTTATGGAGTAATC
Organism: Gryllus bimaculatus; assembly: GCA_017312745.1. NCBI lineage: Eukaryota > Metazoa > Arthropoda > Insecta > Orthoptera > Gryllidae > Gryllus > Gryllus bimaculatus. The sequence goes on from BOPP01000099.1 coordinate 2,935,776, forward strand.
TTCCTAATGATATAATTGTAGACGTATTATTTTTATTAAGGTACTGATACTTTGTACCATGGGTTGTCAGAAATTTTCAGAGTTCAGTACGAAAATATTAGTTTTACGTTTAAAAAAATGAAGCAAAATGTTCGCACTGGTCCAACTAGTAAGATCTCAAAAAGCGAAGAACTATGCACAATTTCGTAAGTATGCAATATAAATTATCTTGTAAATAACTTTTAACCACTTTATCTAAAATCAAACATTATCAAGCAGATAAATTTCATTATAAGATTTCTAATAATTCGTACATTCTTTGAGTAATTAGATCTTATTATAAGTATTATAATAATTCATGACATCCTTTTAAGTAACTTCACAATAAAAGGTCAGATTTAAACGAAAAAGTTAATACAATGAAATGTTATAAAGGGGATAAAAGTTGTACAATATTCTTATCGTAACATCTTTATTGCAATACTAGATTGGTTTCATTATTCTCGACTGAAGGGCGTTGTTTGATATTTCCCCAATCTCATATTTTAATAAGACTTTGTCTAAGGTTACTTATTTCTAAAATAACTAAGATTCTTAATTATTTAAAGTTCTTTAAAATGGTCTATTTTAAAACGTAAAAGAGAACTGCGTGATTATTACTAACATAGACAACATTTCTGACTGTTCCAACGTTCTTGATAGTGAACGTACCACATATTTTTTCTCCGTAACTCTCAGTGGTATGGAAGTCACGAATTTGTAGTCGCAGCTTAATGACTAGATTTCGGAGAATATTTAAAGATTCGATTTCCCGCGTAATATCTTCAACTTCGAGAAATGAGCAACAATTTGGAGCGACATCAGTTAATTTATGAAAGCTAGCAAATAATGTATATCCTACGGTGATTCGTTTCTCGAGAAAAATAACTTTCCTACAGCGACAAATGCTCTCTTTTAATATTAAATTGCCTACGAGTATACACATACACTATTAAATCCTAACTGCACAGTGCTTACGCGCGATGCACACCCGGCGGGACGCGTATGTAGGGTAGCATGTTGTGCTACTAAAAATTCTTCAAAAAATATTTTTGAACTGTGCATCAAAGAGAAACAAATGTCAAGGTATATTTTGTTTGCCTCAAGTTTCAGGAGAGTTAGGACGAGTATCGAATTACCGTTTCAAACTTGAGCATATTTGCCTTCGTCTCTGCCAGACTCCCCCGCCAGTTTTGATGAAAGCGGCGGTATAATGTCTATGTATATAAATGCAGTGTGATTGAATATGATTTGAAATTAGTATAATACATTTTGTTTGAAATTGCTGTTTTTGTTTGATGTGAGGTGGCGACTTAAGAATAATTGTTCATAATTTTACCAATTATGTGGCATAGATCAAGAAGCAGGACAGGATCTACACAAAGGCAGACTAAGCTCGTGGTTAGGGTTCCCGCTGGATAAAGGCCCCCTAATATTTTTTTTAAAAGTGTGAAACTGTTTTTAATAACAGATTTGTAAAATGTGAAATCTGTAGCACTGGAAAATCAATTGTGGTTACAATGGGTTCCTAAAGATGCAGGAATACTTGGAAGTTAAATTTAAAAATTCAAGGCTGACTTCACTAATGATGAAAACACGAATTGAATCATAAAAACACTCCTTTACATTCCGTGATGTTTGAAAACATAATGAGATATCAATGAAAAACAGGTGTAATAACAAGTGGTCCATGATGAAAGCCAGTGACTTTCTAAAAACTAGGAATTTTAGATTAAAAACAAATGTAAATAAAAAAATAGTAACAGTTAGAATTTGAACAGGCTACTGCAAATTCAGTCATACTTAACGATTTAACAAAAGCGCCCCTCCCATTTGTAAATAAGGCAACAACTCCGCTCTACTTAATATGCCCCATATAATTAATTAATCAATAGTATAACGTATAGTAACTACCAAAAAACAACTTTTTCTGTAGAAGGAAGTATTAGAGTTAAATTTAGAATTCCTTGGATACCAAGAAAAAATAAAATTTTGTAAAGAATGGAAAGTCTTTAATAAAATCTAATACTTTCTTTGTACATCTCCAAAGTAGTTTCTTTTTTAAGATCAAGTGTATTTAGTACAAATTGTTATTAATTATTTAAATTTCTTTATTGTTCTCCACTTATTGTTACCTCCAAATGTACCTCTAAATTTTGCTGTTACTGTGTTAAGTTCTTTTACGTTTCTATATATGTAGCGTGTATATTTTATTAATAGATTGTTTTCACTGTTTTAATTTTTTATTAATGAGTTCCCATTATTTTGAACATTGTAGCATTAGGAACATGTTATTCCATATCAATTCTAAACCTGCTTTTACGTATTAGACCATGTGTTCTTAAATTGTATTTCCTGTGAATTCCATCTTTGATATTAATACATTTTACTTAATTTAATAATAATAAAAGAGTACATTTATAGGAAGGGATTATCGACTACTTGAATCTGCAACAGAATTCTGTATGCCCATGTCACCATTTGAACCATAGAGCTTCGTACATGTTATAAACTGAATCAATGTAGGAAGGACATATTCACAGTACTTTGGACAATTGAAAATGTCTTCAGAACATGATTTACTAGGGTTGTGTATTTTATTGGTCTTAAATTACATCTGCTTATCATAAGAATGCTCATTGATTAGATTCCACTTCTATTACTAGTGAAATTTAGTCAAAATTCTGTTCTATTAGGTCTGACTAAACAAACCTATTTGTATTGTCTTCAAGCTGTGACCTGTAGGCATTTCTGGTATCTCTATCGATAGTTGATGGAAAGTGGCTTTCAATTGAAAAAGTCACGAATGAATCACATTCGAATAAATAATTGTATCAATGTTACGATAAAAGATTTTATAACATTTTTTTCTTAACTCATGCTTACTTCTGAAGCGCAAATGAATATGAAAGAAATCAGTCTGAGAAAACATCTGTTGAAATATATTTTTAAACTGAAATGACAACTTGGTTTCAAATTATTAATTTTACTGACAATAATTTGAAATATATTGCATGTTAATGTAATGTTATATTTCCGGTCCTGGATCTTATTGTTATCGTCATTTTAATCAGTAAAATGGTTTAAATTATTTTTTGAAAACGTAATTTCCAGTTTATGAAAACTTTCATTAATTCTAGGTTTTGGGATGAATACACCAAACGGACTCTTTCGTCTAATTAATTGGATACAAATATGTTGAGAAATTTTATTGTCATACTACACATCTTCTGGCTACTGATTTGCGTGCTAAGCAACTATTTTCAAATTGTGACTCGTGCGTGTTCATTTATCATCCATTTCTCGGAAACAACCTTTGATAAAATTGATTTCTTCTTTAAATAGCGCCTGCATATTCCTCCGAATGGTGCGATCAGCAAGGCCAAGGAACATGAAAGGAATTGCGCGATGTGAATGGCTTTCTGGGAACTACTGTTTTGTCGCCTGACTCATTCACTGTCATCGTCCCGCCCTCCGAACGAGGCGGGATGGGTTTGTGCGATAAGAGATAAGTTGACGGCATATCGAAGCTCCACTTGATAGGACCGAAACGCAATCTTTCGGACGAAAGGCTATCTTTTGAATCTTCTTGCGAAAACTTATTTATACGTCTGTATATGAAATAATTTTCATATTCTTTGAAATTGCACAATTACAAGATCTTGAATTATGTAATATTTACGAGTATACACACTGAAACGAACCAAATCTTAACACAGTTTATTATCGTAATAATAATAATAATAATAATAATAATAATAATAATAATAATAATAATGATAAAAACAATAACAATAACGACCACATTGAATGAGCATTGACATGATAGACAAGTGCACGAAATGCGGGATTAGTAGAGAAACAATTGAGTATATATTGACCGGGAAAACGGCTCGAGTTTCAACTACTGAACATCAAACACACTGAATAGTAAATCTCCCCCGTATTACAAGTTCAACCCAACACCCATACTGAAAGAGTGAAATACTATTATTTACTGAGACAGACTCATAATAGATAAAACAGTGGCATTCAGTGAATCAAACGTAGTTAAATTTGATTTTAAAAAAGAAAATCTATGCATTGTCGATATAACTGTGTCATTGACATGAATAAAAATACAGAGACAGAGAATATAATGAACTCCGTGCTCTGGAAATATAACTACTTGTAAACTGCGGCATTGACTATGAACTCTCTTGTTATTTCAGCTGAAGGGATTGTCACAAGAACTTAAGAAGAAATCTGGAGAGAATGAATTTATCTCAACGAGTACTGAATTGTGGACAGGAAGCAGAGATTCTGGAAATTCTCAACTCACGAGGTTCCCATAATCGGACTTTGGGGGACAGAGTGAAGTATCTCCCCATAGTGAAGCACAGTCAACATGTCCCTTCAGTATTAGCTATTGCTAAAAATAGCGTGAAATATTATTATTATTATTATTATTATTATTATTATTATTATTATTATTATTATTATTATTATTATTTATTGTTAATATTAAATCATGTTAGAACTTTATATTGCAGAAATCATTAACCTTAACGTAATTGTAATCAATAGAAGCAGTTTGAACGTGTGTATTTTTTAAATATCACATTCACGCATTAGCATGTTCCGAGAAGATCTTCCGATTTCCCTCATAGCCATTTAATTAATTTCATTACACCAGGGCACTGAGTAATAGGGACCACAATGAAATCTAGCCACGAGCTGTGGTATTAATTTGAACAGGAAAGCCCTATTCAAGTTTCTATTCACTTTAAAAATATATATTTCTAATATTTTCGGGTTAAGTATGGACAAGTGTTTACTCGTATATGTAGAATGCGATACTTTTCTTTCGTTAATCAATCATTATTTTTCAGCAGAAATTAGGCCCACGAATGTAAGGGCTAGGCATACTATTTGAATTCTTTAGAGGGAAATATATTTTGTCATCGTACAGAACGAGGCATTTTCTGTGAAGCACCTATCACACCCACTCTGATTCCTTGTGACATTACCTCTATCAGGTGCGTCACAGCCAACCAGAAATGTCCCGTTGAATCTGGTTCTTATCTCTATCTCTTTGTGTCCTTTTCATCTTGGCTTTCTCTTTCATTTTATATATAACGAACCAAATAAACCACACGTATGGTTTTCATTTGCCTTGTGGGAGTGTTATTTTGAAGGCGATGTATAGTGATTGATTCCGTTACCTCACCTGAGATAATTTGGGAGTCGGTTATCTTGGGAGGACTGGGTCTCAAATGTTACCGATAATTCAAAGAGAATTCTTGAGAGTGCGAGTATGTTTTTTAGGCGTGGGAATTAAATATGAATTATTTAATATTACTTTGCACAAACTGCGAATAGAAAGGATTTGTTCTTTTTTTAATCCATGAAACATATTTTGAGCATGAATATGTTAATAAATTGCAATATTACTTGCGAAAATAGCATTACAAAAGCTAAATATTTCACTGAATATCATTTTTATTCAAAACACTAGTTTGCTTTTGCTGTTATTTTTTTTCTTAGTTTTCTGGAAAGTATGCAATTAGCCATATGTGATCCCCTATACAAACATCCTCGTTGTACACTTATCAAAAGTCTGCTTTCTCTTGTGTGTGTGCTGCTTCTCGGAAATGAAGAACTCCAGCATTATCGCAGTGTGATAAAATATCATTTGTCCATAATCGTATATGAATTTCTGGTCACTTCTCACGTCCTCCCTCTATTCCATTCCTCTAGATTATTCTCTCTCTCCTCTCTTCATCCTCTGTCTCCCTCCCTCCACTCTCCCTCTCTCCGTCTCTCTCTCCCCCTCTCTCCCCCCTTCTCTCTCTCCCTCCCTCCCTCCCTCTCTCCGTACATGATGTACCTTCTTCAACGCACCTTCATTTTCAACCGATTTTTAACATTAAAAAATAAAAAAGTGAAATCAATACAACGGACTACGAACGAAACGGATTAGAGGATTTTGGGGATTAACTCGTAATTCCACTTTGCCCTTTTTGGCATTGAATGCAGGTAAAAGTCATTGTACGATTCCGACAACATTGCATTATAGATCATTGTTATTTTATATACAGTGTAACATCGGCATCTCCAATCTGAAGGGGAAAAGAAAACGTTCCACTTATCGAATGTTTCAATTTATCAAAATAAAAATTAGAGCAATCAAAAGAATTCGAATTTTAAAGTTTTAGTTATTGAAGTTCCACTGTAATAGGATCCCCCCACCCCACCCACAATTCCGTCACTTCGTTGTTTTATTTTTTTATTTATCTTCTTTTACTTTTCTTTCTTTCTTCTCAAAATTAATAGCTTAACTGCTTTTTGTGACAAGTTATCCATTTTAAAATTATACATCATATTCATATTAAATTTTTGAGTACCGTTTATTGTGTACTAAGAAGAACGAATTATGAAAGAAGCTCAGACAAATACGTTGCATGTCACAAGATGTATGAAAACAGGCGATAAAAACTGAAATGCGAAGAAGACGCAAAAGACGAAGAACTAGAGACAAATCGACGAAAAAAGGGAGAACCAGAAACTCAATAAATACCTTTGTAGATATTGCACACGGCACTGATCACTAGACCTAAGCCTTTCAAACTTTGATGATGGTGATGATCACGAGCTCATTACTTGCGCATGATCAAAGCAAAGCTTCCTAAATGCCTTCACTTAAGACTTCAAAACATACAAATCCGGTTCATACAATGATTGCGGTTTTTACATCTGTCCATTCTCAACGAGCCCCGCCCATTGTGGTCACAGAGCCGGGTGTTGTGGTCGTACATTGTCTCACTCATCACTTACCAGCTTAAATATTTTGATGAATACGGTGGCAATTCCTTCTGGTCTGGGCGGCATAGTGGTTGATTGATCAGTGCTTGTTTTGCTAGAAAGAACACTATTGTCTTCTATGAGCGACTGCTTAGGTACTGAAATGAAGTTATCAATAGAGGCGTTTCTCCTACGATAACGATTATCTTTCGGACTTGTGAGTCAGATAACACTCTTGATATCAGTGTTCTGAATAGCCTAATCTACCAATACGATATTTCGTTAGAAGGAGAAGGATGGGAAATACAAAGACCGGAAGGAATGCTGTACTGGAATGTGAAGAACGATGGTAGTATGCGATGTACTGTAATATCAGATGATTATGTATATTCGTAATGGTACTTATACCGATTTTATATTAAACATTACCTTCAAAGCATTATTGCATTTCTCTAATAATAGATAAAGCTGTTCCTTTTACCTTAAATTTGGATTATCGTTTGATCAAAATAAAAATAAAATTGTTGTTAACACTATTTTGTCTGTTCGCTCTCAAATTACCAAGAAAACTTCATCTTCCTGGCTTCCGTCTTGGTGTAGATTCATTTTGGTTGCCTAATTGTCAATGTGTGTCATCGTGGATCCACCAATTCAGGGTGTCCGGGGAGGAAACACCAAAACTTCGAAAATAAGCTCTGAAGCTCAATAATTTTAAGCGTGTTTTGTCTAATAGTACTAAACTAATTGGATATTCCGAATGGCTGAGCCGCAATAAGCACTCAAAAATTGGTTTGAAAAAGTGTTTTCTAGGCAAAAATTTGCATTGCATATAACATAAATTAAAAAACACCCAATTTACACAATTTTGTTTCTTTTTATTTCTGGGTTAATTTTTCTTTCTGAATAAATAGTTTCATATCTTTTGCAAAAAATAAACTATTTACACGTTTCGGGCGTTTTTATATTTCTTCAATGCAAATTTTTGCCTAGAAAGCATTTTTTCAAACCAACTTTTGAGTGTTGATTGCGGCTCAGCCATTCGGAATATCCAAGTAGTTTATAAGACAAAATATTCTTAAAATTATTTTCGACGTTTCCTCCCTGGACATTCTGTATAAGATGGCATACGGCTTTATCTTACAATCCACAAATATTCGTATTATAATTTTACCAGGAAGCCGATTTAAGGAAGATAACAGCTACGCGTCTAAGACTAATCTTTTCGTCAATATTTCAGAATTTCTTCCAAATAACATGTCTGAATTTCCGCAATTTGTCACAACCGTCAAGAACTGAAAGCTGCTCCTGCTACAGTCGACATCCATTGCATACACTACACCCTTCCCCTAGTGAATAGTTATCATTGCAGTGTTTATATTTGTTGTGTACAAATACTGGCTATGCAACCTGACGTGTACGTACAGGCAAATACATTCTGGATCTACAATCTTGTTTCAGTTTTCAATAACACTTGATAATCCACATGAACGTTTTCAACACGTTTTCACAAACTATAAATTTGAGAGCACTGTGGGCAGTTTAAATCTATAACCCTATGACATGGAACACCAGCAGTACCACAAAACATTTAATAATTTTAATTTTTTTCAAAATTATTTATAACTTGTAATATATACAAACATCGTAACTGGGATCAGTTGGTAACTTGTGTTTGGAGGTGGCGCCCAATTTCTAATTGAATTAAATAATTAATCCGTTAGCTGCAAAAGTTAAGCAAACCGGATCGATGAACACATTTGGAGGTGGAGCCAATACAACAGGCAAACAGCCAATACAGATTTATGGTTTCTTACTGTACCTTCGTCGAAGATTAGTTCCGTTCTTCTGTAAAGAGTTGCTATTCATTAATATTTGCTTTGCATTTATTACTTGATATAGATAAAAGTATTCAGGCATTTGCATAAATATAAAATAAATTATTTACGTAAATCTAAAATACAACCCATTAACACCATCAAGTTCTTGAAAATCAAGTTTAATATCAAAATGCAATAATATGATCTTCGATTCATTGAATCCGGGCGCGTCAACTGCTAAGATCATTAGGCCCGTTAGTGTAGTGCATTTACCCCCTCGGGATGTGACAGGGATCTTCCCCCTCAGGAAGGCGAGACCCGGCGCCGGCCTGCCATTTGCCAGCGGGGCATACTGTCATCCGTCTATCCGTCAGACAGTCCGTCGTCTGTCCGTCCGTCTATCCGTCCGTCTATCCGTCAGACAGTCCGTCGTCTGTCCGTCCGTCTGTCCATCCGTCTGTCCATCCGTCTGACCGTCCGTCCGTGGACAACACTTACGCCAAAACCGTTCGTAAGATTTTATCCAAAAGGAATTAAAAGTAAAAAAATGTCAAACGGTATGGTAGCACACAAGACCCTGCGATTTTGAAAGTGATCGTGTAATTTTTGAGGGTACTTACAAGAAGCCCACTAGGACATTTTCAAAATTTTCTATATCTCTTTATGAATTTTGCTATATCTCTTTATTAATAAAATCAATCATTGTGGAGAAATTCAATTTAATTTTGACATCGGATATAGTGAACCTGTGATGTAGTGAACCAAAACTATTAGTCCCCAAAAGTTAACTATAACCGGAGTCGACTGTACATTAGCAGTACGAACTGAAAATTACTATATTTTTATTTGGCCTTTAAAAAATCAATACTTTTCAATTGCTTGATTCGTACATTTTTCATTACTAATTTCGCGCAATATGATGCAGTCTGGGCGTCTCGCGAGACAATCCCGAGACCGAGGGTGGAAATAGATTTTACATGGTCGGGAAAATGTTCAAAGTTGCGTCCAGAAGATGGCCTCTCCATACCTTTGAAACATACTGGTCTTGACAGGCATAAATTGCTGGGTGATTTATAGAATGATGACCGGCCAGAACATATCTCGTGGTTTTCTGTTGCGACTTGAGCAAATTAGTTTTGTAGTTTTTTTTGTAGTAATTTTTCCAAGGAGATATACTGTTCTTCCCACAGAAATTCCTGATTCTTTTTTAGTTCGTACTAAAAGACGGCGAAGTCAATTTTTTCTTCTTCATTTATCGTCTATTTCTACTAATAAGGCTTTTTTCTTTTTAATGTAATTTTTAATCCATTTTTCATTTATTTCATCGATTTTAATATCATTTGAATGATACTTCACTACAACCGGAGTCGTCTGTATTAAGAAAATAATGTATCTTTTCTCCCTTATATAATATTTTCCTGCTTATATGCAACTTCAGATGCGGATCAATGACTTAAATGCAGATAGAAGAAATACTTAAGGATATTGTGTTTTATTTAAAACAAATATTGTTGAAAATAAATGTGAATAGAAAGTAATTTTCATTAATGTTGCATTTAATTTATTTTTCGTATTTGAAGTAATGTTACAGATTTCAAAGAAGAGCAAATTTCATGTTATCTGTATGATTAAAACAACTAAAAGTATATATTTTGTACTTTCTATTCTAGGAATTGGGTCTCTCCGTCACTGATGGACAAATCAAAGAAATGGAAGAAAATATTTACAACATAGATTTCAAGGAAGCAATAGATGAAGAAAAATTAACACGTCATGATGTAATGGCACATGTTCATGTATTTGGAAAGTGTTGCCCTCAAGCTGCTGGGATCATTCACCTTGGTGCCACATCTTGCTATGTTGGGGACAATACTGTATGTAATTTTTTTTGGATCCATTAATTATTTTATAATAATTATTGTTGAAAGGAATTTTTAATATGTATATTATAAATGTATAGGATATTTTGAATGTAAAGTTAATAATTTTAGATTATTTCTTTTCACAATACATGAAACAAATACTTTAATGCAGAAAACCAAGCTCAAAACCAATTTCTTGCTACTGTTAGATGCATTCTTAATTCCCTAACACCTTTATTAAATTCTTTGTGATATAAAATCAATGTTAAGTTGATTTTAGAAGAGGATCCAAAAGGGTATATGGCGATTTATTTACCTTAGCACTTAATATATCAGCGCTTTATTTTGTCAATTATAGGATTTGATTATTCTTCGTGATGGATTTGATATTCTACTTCCCAAATTAGCTGGTTGCATTGACAGACTTGCAAAATTTGCACTGCAGAACAAGGATCTTCCAACTTTAGGATTTACTCACTTACAGTAAGTAGTGCAGGAGAAGCATAGGTGTGCTACTCTTTGTTATGAATCAATGATATGTTCATTCTAGCTCTATACACATCTTTAATTCATGCTTAAAAATGCTTTTGTGTTAGTCTGATAAACTATTTTCATCAATAGAGAGACAATTTTGCAAATTGTATTATGTAGGTAAGTGCCTTAATTTATGACTTAAATAGTAAATTTATTTACTGCACATAAAAATTATAAAATGCCTTGAATTTCTTTACTTTGTTCTGTCCAATTACAAATATAACAATAAAAACTCGTGCAAAACATTAATATCTTTCACCACACATTTTTATACAGAATAAACCCATTAGTTCTAGTGAAACCATGAAAAATTGCAAATTGAAAGTTAATCTGATCACTAACAATATTTGTAAATCAATATTTTCATTCCTTCTATTAACTTTTCTGTAATCAACCTTTTATATGCATTTGAATCTGAAATGGGGGAAATATGCACTTTTTAACAAATTTTGTTTCTCATTTGTATTTTATTTTTTACATTAATATTATGGGTCATATTTTGCCCCAACTCTTGTACGTGATTTGATTATTCATTGATTTCAAGGAATGAATATTTTAATTTTTTAGGCCTGCCCAATTAACAACTGTAGGCAAGCGAGCGTGCCTGTGGCTACAAGATCTGCTAATGGATGAACGAGCTCTATCCAGAACAAGGGATGAATTAAGGTTTCGGGGTGTGAAAGGAACTACTGGAACCCAGGCTTCATTTTTACAGCTCTTTAATGGTGAGAACTTTCAAATTTTTGAAAGATATTATGTTTCCAACCATGTAGAAAATAAAACATTCACACTAGACAAGAAATAAAGAGATATATGTGAAGGAATTTGAACAACTTTTTGCGTACCTTTTCTTTCTGTAACCAACCTACTCTTACAGAGGCTTGAGAAGAATTCACTTGTAAAATCAGTCCCTGAAAGAAACTCATTCTCAATTATGTTTTTAAAATTTGTTAATAATAATTGCGCGTTTTCTGTCTTTTAAACTTTCATTGGCAATATTTCCATTACTTTTTATCACATTTTAATTTGTTTCTTTTCATTTATGCTATTGATCAGAATTATTTAAAATTTGTTTCAGGTGATGGAGAAAAAGTAAAGAAGTTGGACCAATTAGTGACCCAAAAGGCTGGTTTCCACCAGTCATTTGTTATATGTGGACAAACATACACAAGGAAAGTGGATGTGGAGTGCATTGGAGTTCTCAGCAGTCTGGGAGCCTCAGTTCACAAGGTACATCCATTATTCCTTTGCAAATGTTTCTTGCCTAAAGAGCAGAAACAGTAATAACTTTTCAAAAAAGATGGATGATTTTTTTTCAGTTAGTATACTTCCTCTTTCAACTTAACAATAACAGAAGATGGATTTTTTTTCTTTAAAACACCAATTGAACAATTTGATTATTCCAATTGAACAAAGTTAATCTGCAGTGTTTTGTCAGTGGTGACATAATTTGAAATTAACTTGTATATATTGCGATAGGCATGGTTTATTTTTCTATTCTCTCGAACTTCTCTGCTCAGGAGAATTAATAAGTTGTAGGTAGGAGAAGCATTATTTGGGCAACCAGCTGAGAATATTAACACACATTTCTGATCATTTATGAACATGTCTGAGATAGATTGGAATTTCTTTGCTTCCTCCTCCTCCTCTCTTCTTCCTCTCCTCCACTCTTCTCCTCCTTCCCCCTTCCTCTCCTCCACCTCCTCTCCCCCTCTTCTCCTCCTCCTCTCCCCTTCTTCTCCTCCTCCTTTCCCCCTCTTCTTCCTCCTCCTCTCCCCCTCAATTTTCTTCTCCTCCCCCTCATTTTCTCTCTCCCCCTCATTTCCTCTCCTTCCCACTCTCCTTCCTCTCCTCTCCTCCTCTCCTCCTCCTCCTCTCCTCCTCTCCTTCCTCTCCTCCTTCCTCCTCCTCCTCACCTCATTCCTCTCCTCCTACCACCTCTTCTTCTCCTCCTCTTCCTCTCCTCCTCCATATCTCCTTCCACTTCTTTCCTCTCCTCCTCCATCTCCTCCACCTCTTCCTCTCCTCCTCCTCCTCCTCTCCTCTTTCTCTCCTCTTCCCCTCCTCCTCCTGCTTCCTCCTCCTCCTTCCCTCCTCTTTCCTCCTCCTCCTCCTCTTCCTCCTCCTCCTCTTCCTCCTCCCCTCCTCCTCCTCCTCCCTCCTCGCTCCCTCCTCCTCCTCCTCCTCCTCCTCCTCCTCCTCCTCCGCCTCCCCAGCCTCTACCCTACTGGACGAATTCGAAAGTGGTTCCACTTGATTTTTTTTCTCACACCTTACTCTGTTTCTGGAATCTCCGTTGCCCATCCCGGTTAACTGAATATTATCAATATAATTCGTAAATTGCAGCTTTCTTAATGTTTTATCATTCTTTCAGATTTGTTCTGATATTCGAATTTTAGCAAATATGAAAGAAATTGAAGAACCTTTTGAGAAGACACAAATTGGTTCAAGTGCAATGCCTTACAAAAGAAATCCAATGCGTAGTGAAAGATGCTGTTCCATTGCCAGACATTTGATGTCACTAACAAACAATACTCTTCAAACAGCAGCCACTCAGTGGATGGAACGTACCTTGGATGATTCTGCAAACAGGTAAAAAAGTGGTTTCTGAAACAGTACATACTTTCTCATATCCCTTTCATTATTAGTAATAGTTAAGAAAACAAACATTCCCGAGGGAAGAAAGAAAAAATCCGAAATTTCTGAATTCAAAATTGAATTAATTCCTCATTATTAGTAGCAAAGAGAAAGTAGGTTTTATAATGCTGCGAAAAACCTGTGAATTTTAGGTAGAAAAACTTATTGTGTGGTCCTGGTAACAAAAATGATAAATCTTGATCCTATATGTAGTAAATTACTTTTTCTAACACGTTAAGAAGTCAGAATCTCTTTGGGCATCCTCGATACCAAAAAATTGATTGACATAAAATGTCTGTCCATCTGTGGTCAGCTAAACTGTTCAATTTTCTCTAAAATTGATATTCCGCCCATCAATATGAACAAACTCAATGCCTTGCGAGTATGAAACGGATATTTTGATTTTTTGCAGTACATTTCAAAATTTTATCAAATACGGTAATGTGTAAATAACTATTTTAAAAATGAGTCATGTGTCATTTTCGATAAAGTACCTGATTTTTCAATATTACAAAAGTTAAAAATTTTCAGTGTATTCCTACAACTACAGTAATAAAGATACATATTTTTTTGAAAATGAAATTTGTTGTTCAAAAATTTATTTTGAAATAAGATCAGGTACACGTTTTCAAAAATTTGCGTTTTTTCCATAACTTTGTGTGAAATATAGGTCATCAAAATTTTAACAATTATTTTCTCAAAAATACCACTTCAGCTTCACGCCTCTCTGACTTTCTGTCTCCTACTTACTGCATTTTCTGAATTTTTTCCTCTCTTCATCTTTCTTCTTTTGCTGGGTTTCTGACTCTTCTTCTTCCCTACCATTCTTTCTTCCTTTCCTACTTTCTATCTCCTTCCCTACCATTTTACCTATCCGTACTGCTATCAGAAGTGAAAAGCAACAAAATATTCTAGTTGTTTTCCACAATAATTTTTATAGACAAATATTTGCAATGAGATGCTTTTTAGATATCTCACATTTGATACAAAGTCCATTTAATTTAACTGACTTGGCTTAATCTATTTGTTCCTTTCCAGGAGAGTTACTTTGGCTGAAGCTTTCTTGGCTGCAGATAGTGTTCTGCTTACTCTTCAGAATATATGTGAAGGAATTGTGGTTTATCCGAAAGTGATTGAAAGACACATTTCCCAAGAATTACCATTTATGTGTGCTGAAAATATCATCATGGCTATGGTGAAGGCAGGAGGAGATCGTCAGGTATATGACGTAAAGTGTTTGAAAATTTATTGATAATATCTCCAGAGTCTCTAATGGCAGAAATAATAAGGCAAATAATTTGACACCAAAAATATTGTAAATATTTCAAAAAATTGTTTAAAAATTTTAATGTCAATCTCTACTTATAAAGATATGCAAGGGACTGCTTGTGCTATATTTTTGGTTTTGAAATGTGATGAATGTGTGTATATTTTTATTTTAGGAATGTCATGAGAGGATACGAGTCCTCTCCCATGAAGCTGGTGCTGAAGTGAAGCAGAAAGGATTAGATAATGATCTTGTTGAGCGAATCAGGAAGTCGTCTTACTTTGCACCAATCTTACCTCTTTTAAATAATCTTCTGGATGCAAAGACCTTCATAGGCCGCGCTCCTGAGCAAGTTAGTATATTTTTCTTTGAATTCATGTTGTGTATATTTCAGTGCTTACATTGAAAATATATTTTTTCAGATATTCTTTTTGTCTAATTTACATATATTATTGTGAATAATTTCACATTAGTGTTCATTTTTATTAGAAAAAAAGGATGGTTTAATCATAACTGAAATGTTTTCTCAAGTATATCTAAATTTTTTTAGGTATTTGCTAATTTAAGAATTGTTGATATTAAATAGTTACACTATAAGTTATGACAATTTCTTACCAATAATCTCTTCAATAAAAATAATTTTTTTGAGCATTGTTTTAAAGAGTGTTTGACATGTCAATTTGCTCTAGCTTTTTTTTTATAATAATTTCTGTATACCATAACATAGATATTACATTACATTAGATTGATTAATTTAGTCAAAATACAGTAAAAACTGTGTGACATATGGGGGAGAAGATCATCTGCACGTTCTCTTGAGTTCCAGAATCTCTTCCCATTATTTTAACTATAAATAGTTGAAAGATGAGTAAAAGTTAAAGATAAATAAAAATTAAATATAAAAAAAGCGGGAGATTAGCAACATTTAAAAAACTAGACATTTTCGTTCCTGAGTTATAGAAAACTTATTTGCAATGGTAAACCAACAGCAGGTTTGATTTTTCTGCATTGCTAACAAAATAGTAACTCACTCTTACCTCTACTCCTGTCACTACAAGAAAAAAGAGAGTTCATCAAAACGTGCACATAGTGAAGTTGCATTTACGTCCTAAAGCAAAACAAGGGGCCATCTCAGCATATGCTCAATGTATCAGGGAAACTGAACAAAAACCTGATCGAGATGGTTGTCATTGACTGGGAAGCTGAAGTATATTATTTGTTACAAGCATATTAAGTCTTTTTACAAAATTTATACAATACAAATGTAAACTGATTAATTATATATCACTATTTTGTTAAAATAAACATTTTTCTTGATGATGAGTA
Source organism: Gryllus bimaculatus (assembly GCA_017312745.1). Classification (NCBI taxonomy): domain Eukaryota; kingdom Metazoa; phylum Arthropoda; class Insecta; order Orthoptera; family Gryllidae; genus Gryllus; species Gryllus bimaculatus. The sequence goes on from BOPP01000099.1 coordinate 2,952,020, forward strand.
TAGTCTCTAATTGTATAGAAACAGTAATGCAACAGCAAAGATTTTACTTTTAACTTAAATTTGTGTTCTGACTTAAATTGTTTAATGTCATCTGGCAATGCATTGTAAAGTAAAGTAAAGTAAAGTGTGTGTTGTAATTATAAATATCAGTATTGCATGAAAATATGTTCCCACAGTTAAATAAGTCGGTTTTGACAAATATTACAGATTCGTAAATAAATAGGCAAGGCATTGTAAGATTCCAGGTTCAATGAAGATAGGCTTCACACAGGGATCACACTGATGGTATTTTTTCATTATTTGAATAACTTTCACTTTGAACACATTATTCCTCAAGTACAAATATTTACACTCTTACACTTTTATATGCAGCCAAAATATATTTAGAATTTAATTGTGAGATTGTTCTTATTACAGATAGGCCTAAATTATGATTTATTAAATAATATTATTATATTTGTCAAAAAATATAATGTGTTCTTTTTCTTTGGTATTACTCTGTATTCTTAAACAGTGCATCAGGAAAGTCTCTCCGCACCAGGCCAAATCAGAGTCACATAAAAAAATTGCATTTATGTTGGTAGCTAATAGATAACTGGGAATCAAGTGTGGGAGACAATATAACCAACATCTTTTATGATTATGGTGCGCGCCAGATTTAAGTATTACGGTGTCATACAATTGTGCCCTCCCACCCTAAAAAAAAACTCCATCATTATTAAATAAAAAACAATTTTGTATGAATACAAATGAAAACTAATAATTTTTATTTAAAAATTTACACCTATAGGCTATTTATTATATATATATATATATATTGTTACAAAATATGTTACTCATACATTCCAGAAGCAACTGCTTGTTTTGCTTGGTCAATCCGGCCCTGATTGTGGAGAATACACAATTTACTTTTGACAAGCTACAGCTTGTGTTACCAATATAATTACCGATGAAAGCACTATCACTAGCGAAGTACCACCACGGAGGGGGGCCTAGGGCACTATATGAATAATAAACGTATTAATGTGATGTTGTGCACACTTGCAATCACGTACATACCTTTACATTCTCACACATATATACATCAGAAATATATTTTGTGTTCCAATAATGAGATTTTGCATATTGTACATATAGAAATTATTTTCCTATATCTCCAATATAGTTGCAAATAATCTTCTTCTTCTTCTTCTTCTTCTTCTTCTTCTTCTTCTTCTTTCTTCTTCTTCTTCTTCTTTCTTCTTCTTCTTCTTCTTCTTCTTCTTTCTTCTCTTCTTCTTCTTCTTCTTCTCTTCTGCTTCTTTCTTCTTCTTCTTCTTCTTCTTCTTCTCTTCTTTCTCTCTTCTTCTTCTTCTTCTTCTTTCTTCTTCTTCTTCTTCGTCTTCTTCTTCTTCTTTCTTCTGCTTCTTCTGCTTCTTCTTCTTCTTCTTCTTCTTCTTCTTCTTCTTCTTCTGCTCTCATCTTCTCTTCTTCTTCTTCTCTTCTTCTTCTTCTTCTCTTCTTCTTCTTCTTCTTCTTCTTCTTCTTCTTCTTCTTCTTCTTCTTCTTCTCTTCTTCTTCTTCTTCATTCTCTTCTTCTTCTTCTTCTTCTTCTTCTTCTTTCTTCTTCTTCTTCTTCTTCTTCTTCTTCTTCTTCTTCTTCTTCTTCTTCTTCTTTCTTCTTCTTCTTCTTCTTCTTCTTCTTCTTCTTCTCTTCTTCTTCTTCTTTTCTTCTTCTTCTTCTTTCTTCTTCTTTCTTCTTCTTCTTCTTCTTCTTCTTCTTCTTCTTCTTCTTCTTCTTCTTCTTCTTCTTCTTCCTTCTTCTTCTTCTTCTTCTTCTTCTTCTCTTTT
>BOPP01000099.1:2954536-2966431 GCA_017312745.1 Gryllus bimaculatus
TTGTTTTTGCAATTCCATTCATGGATTAGCAGTAATTAAATTTCATTCCGTTTATAGCTAACTGATAACTAGTTATCCCAATATTGATGAGAATATTCAGTGATTATTTTGCCTGACTGATTCTAATTCCTATATTCACCAAGCAGATCAGTGAATCATCCATATGGAGATATATTATTCTGGAAATTTACCACTGGAATTGGAATGAAGGATTAGATGTATTTAACACTGAGCCATTTAATAATATTATTAACAATCTGGTAAAGAGCAAGTTAGGTTGAAATATTACATGTGTCTGTCACCTTTCCTGAATACAGAAGGTTTCATTTCTTTATTGCATTGTTGGTGACTTGAACCCTTGATTTCCTTTAGATAATTTCTGTTATTTAACAGTTTGATTTTAAATTTTAATTTTATTTTTATCTTAAGAGCCCTATTTTTTTCATGCATGATTTTACCTAAATATCATGAAATGAGACATTTCTTCTTCAAAATATCCATGATATTTCTTTAGCTGCGGTTCCTACGCAATTATATTTGGAAGTCTCAAGCTGCATTAGAGTTCCGCTGTCCTGGCTTATGAGCGTCATTAAGTTCTGTAAAGAAGTCTTCTTTCTTGCTAATCACCAAAATCAATAAAAAAATACTAATTCGTTATTTAAGTGCAATGTAGTTTACAAGTCGTGTACCCTAACATTTAATATCTAATCTAATGGCGTTCTCACATCCATTCTCTACAGAATCTGATGTTGTTCTAACATGCGTTCTTTTGTAATGTATAATCCTTCTCTATAATCCTAAAATGTGACTAAACATATCTAATTCAAATAAACTAATAACTACTATTTACAATTTAACTACTTCTTGAATGTTCATGATAATGTCTCAGATGTACATTTGTACTACATAATTGCGTATCATGCTTTCTAAATATCCTACTGCATTATTGATATCTTATAAATTTTATTACAAAATCATGATGTCTAACTTTGTTCTAAGCACATGTTCACTATGACATTGAAGCCTTAGGATTTCATAATCTTAATATTGTTCTCTAAAATTGTACAGTGCAGAGTCTAATTTCAAGTTCTTGCATATGTTCTGCACAGAATCAGATGTTGTTCTGACATGTGCTCTCTTTGAAATCTAATGTTTTGATCTAAAATTTACACCAATTTACCAATCAACTTTGATTTCTTCTGATATCAATACTAACTAAATTTGTCATTGAATGCTTACAGCCTCTTGACAGTCACTTTTCCCCTTTTTGTTCCATACTTGATACTAACACATTATATGAATGGCTAGAACTTTTTTCTTCAGAACACTATTCTTTATAAAATATTACAATTTTATTTCCTACATTATGGTTTGTGAGACTGCTTTTAACCATCAATTCTAGGGCCTAATCTCTGGATTATAAGGTTCCTTTTACCCTCAATCATAAATGAGTTCATAAATATACTTACCAGCATTTACGTCGGACCGTAATAATGTACACCATATTGTCTGTTTAAAAATTGAAATATTTCCTCTCACTTTCAATTCCAATCCCAAATATTGATGGGGAGATTTTGTGTAAAGATTACCAACTTCAAAATATTTTTAAAATATATGGTATATCTCAGTAAATTTTTATTTTTCATTATATTACATAATATTTAATAATATATTATAAATAAATATACATAACTAATGTATGTTAGTGTTGTTTTTAGTATTTTTTACAGTAGAATAAATTAAGTTCTTTCTTATATTGTTGCATGCCTTTTAAATAAAATTGTTTATTAGCAACTGTCTGCTTATTTGTTTATTTGTTTTTCTAATCTTTCCTATCATTAATTCTGTACTAGTGCTTTAAAAAAATCTCCTTATTTTGTTTTGTTTATTACTATTTACTTACAGGTTTGTTCTGTTTATATTTATTGTACTATTTATTTCCAGGTGTCAGAGTTTTTGGAAGATGAAGTGCATCCAATATTAAAAAAGTATGAAGGAAAAATCGAGAAGACGTCTGTTATAAATATATAAAACAGAAATATTCAATTCGTTGCATTAAATTGTATTGATGTACATCAAATCATAAATATGAAACATGAAGTTAACTTGCCTGTTTCTTTGTAATGAGCTCCTGTTCTTGTATATCTTGCCAAATCTATAACTTTCGGAAAAATACCAGTTGAGTTAGTAAGTTGTACTCAATATACAGGAAGACTTTAAACTATATTCTCCCTGTTATATGCACTCTAATGCACCCATTATGTTCTTTCTCTTAAAGAGTTGTGAAATGTATTTTTTTTTTTTAATTCTTCCTTACAAAATATAATACTAGATTAGACATAAGAATTTCTGTTATTGCGACACAACAGTATCCTGTACATTAAATCACAAGATTCATTTTGCACATGTCATCATATTTCAGTTTTGGATAATCTTATCCCATACTGAATGATATTTCTGCAAATCCATATCTCCCAACTTCCCTTAATAAATTTTCAAGTTTTGAAAATGTATGAAACCATAAATTTCAAATTTTCAAAAATATTTACAAATCTCCTGAATTTCAAGTACAAACTGCATAGTACCTAAATATATATAGTTAACATATGTATTTAAATTCAGATGCATTTGACTTGAGCAAAAATATTGTTTGCTCATTTTGGGTACCTAATTCCATCATGTTCAGGTAATATGTTAATACTTTCAGTCCAGAATCCTGGACATTTTAGCCAATTTTTGAAGATTTTTTTAGAGGTAGGTGAATGAAATTCATGGCAAATAAAACTTGGAAACTTTCTTAACCAGAGAAAAAATATTTTCCCTCTGTTAATTTGAAAACAACCCTTTTTTTATCCACAAATTTTGTATATATTGAAACACAATTTATACAGTTTGCTTCGGTGTGGTAGACATAAAAAACATGAATAGCCTGACACTGTTTTTTCCTGTAAATGAAGACTGTGCTCTGCTCATTGTAGGTGACAAAAAGTGGTAAATGTGGTACCCAAAGTATTCAAGGCTCTGTCTACTAGAATTAAAGTGGTAGCCCAAGCCACTTTCTGGCACAGAATTGAAAATGTTAAGCATCATTTACCTATCAGGTTCCCTGTACTTGAAACACTAAACTTGATTCTATTTTGAACTGCATATCATGTTTTCTTTCATGATCACCACATCACAGTATCTTAAGCAGTTCAAACGATATTTGAAAGGAACCTATTTGATTGTAGCTCTGATAAATTGAAATATTTTCATGAAAATCACACTTGAGCTGTGCAGGATTTGGATTTAGTCAGTTTTAGAAGTCATGCCACATAGACAACAGTGTGCTCAGATAGAAGAGATGGGGACACAAGGTAGGTGTGAAAGTGCTATAGCGTAAATGTGTTGCAATGATACATACTTTCTTTTCACCTAAAACCTCTTTCATTTTTGCATCAAGAATAGTTCTTATGTTTAATTGCAGTTTTCTTGCAGTAATTAACACCAGCCATCATTAAATTCTGTTCAGAAGGTCGATTTTATAAAAATATTATAAGTTGTTGTGTTTCAGAAAAAATTGAGTGTGAACATTAGTTTCATATTAAGATTCGATTAAGTTTCATGTATAGTTTAGTTTTGTATACAGTTTGGATTCCAATTAAACTTGAGCTAGTTGAAAACAGAATGTAAAGATAAAAGAAAAGTTAACCAATAGGGAGATCAGGACAAAATATGTCAATACAGAGAGATCTTTAAATTAATAATATTTGTGTGTAATATCAAAACAAATCACGAAACTATTTTTTATGCAAATATTTTTACCATTTGTTGCACTTTCTGAATGAATATTACTGAAAACCTGTGTAAGATACTGAAAAAACCTCTGTAGAAAAATGAAAATAGACTGTATTATTTATCTTCAAAATATATATTCTTACTGCAAATACTGTGTATTTCTTGTTATCAACCTATTTACGCAATTATATACAGCCAGACATGATATTTTAACCCATACAATAATGTTAGTAATAATAATAATAATAATAATAATAATAATAATAATAATGTTAGTACAATAATGTTAGTAATCCAAATTTCATTAATTAACTTTGGTAGGTATTCCACGATGTAACACATGTTTTGAGATTTTTGGTTGGTACATAGCTTCTAAGTACCCATTTACCTAAACTAATCAATCATTAAAAATCACTTAATTATTAAAAATGCACTTTAGTTTTCAATATAATCAAATTTTAAATTTACTTTCTCACCAAGGTAGAAATTGTGGAATAAAAAAATATATAACTGTTAACATAGTTTTCCTCAGATTTCATACAGAGCCATCCATAAATTCTGTAACACAGATTTAGAGTATTTTGAATACTCCCTATCGCCCTTGTAACACACCCATAATGCATGCTTGAACACCCCTAAATAATTATGTATTGCTTGCTATAACTCCCCCTCTTCCTTGTTAATGCAAGAAGTGTAGCACAGTGAAAAAAATTGTGTTCTTGGTTGTGTTGTATTGAGTATTAAAATTTATGATAATTAAAGTTGAAATTAGTTGTTGATGCTGACTGCACCAGAAAGATTGGGGGTACGTTTTGAGTGAAGGAAGGACGCCTTCCCAACCCAAACCCCCTTTCTTCCTCTCTTTAGTGTTTTGTTATTTATGGACGACACCTAATGATTTGCCGCTTGAGTAAGTTTCTTTCCCCTATTATGCATTAAAAGTTATAGAAAATGAATTGTTTTTCAAATAATGATACTCATTTAGAATTGAATTATCAATAAAAATTATAAATGACAATACTTTAAACATGTTGTACATTCAACATTTCATGAATTCATGGGCTTCTCTGGCATTTACAATGTTGATTTTTTTAATGCTCTTGTGAAATTTTAGTTTAAGCCATAATTATTTTCTTCGATTTAATGATTCTATAAAGTGCAAACACCAGATTTTGAAAGGTCAAATTATGTTGAAGCTATTGACATTTTCAAAAATATACTTTGATTAAGGAAACTTCATCATAAAACTAGTGGTGCTAAGACGGCACGTACTTTCTCGCACGTATTTTCACGCAAAATTACGCAAATATTACTTGAATTCGTGGTGCCCTCCATCGATTTCGAAAAATTGCACATGACCTTAGTTCAAAAAAAGATTTCATGAAGGGAAAGAATCTCTATCGTCGTTTAAGCTCCCGATTGGTTGAAACCGTCAGCTGATTTTTATTTATACATGCGTATAAATAAACCTAAGTATAGCCCCTAAACCATTTCATATTCAACTCCGACTTAAACGGCTGATTATCAGTACAGCACTGATACTGATTTATCTCGTTTGTACATAATTTTTAATCCACTTGAACTGATATTACATTGTGACATCCTAGAGTCCTTTTTAGTGGAAAAAGACGTATTTCATGTCTGTTATTCGCGAATACCTGGCAAACAAAGCTTGTGACGGAAATGTTCTTTTCAGCAATGTATTCGCCATTACATTTCGTACTAGGAAGAAGAATCTAGCACATGTTGGAAAATACGAAGGCAGACGTTCAATTTTGACATTGTTAATGACAAAAGAAATGGGAGGGTAAGGCCATATCCCTAAAACAATGGAAAATATTTCATTTAAGGAGGTACTGACTAGTTTAAACATTTAATATAGATTTAGAAAATGTCATAATTTGCCTTATTCAGACGATAACTGTACACTCTATAAGAGTTTATTCGAATCTCAAGTTTTCACAGAGTTCGAATATCAAGTTCATATTTGTCTTTCTCAACCACCTAAACCGTTGATCTACAACGCTGAGACACACTGTTGATTATCAATGCATCAGACCGTATATTTAATTCATTTGAACTGGTAATACATGGCGACGTCCTAGAATGCATTTTAGTGGATTAGATTAGATTTATTTAGTCAAAAAACAGTAAAAACTGTTTGTGACATACGAGGTTAAAGTTCATCTGCGCAAGTTTTTCAAAAATAAATAAAATTAGAAAAGTGCGATATTTGCAACATTTGAAAAACTAGACATTTTCGTTTCCGAGTTATAGAAAACTTATTTGCAACGGTAAACGAACTGCAGATTTGATTTTTTTTGCATTGCTAACAAAATAGTAACTCACCCTTACCTCTGTACTCCTCCAAGAGACCTTGTAGGTCTCCTACAAGAAGAAGGAGAGTTCAACAAAACGTGCGCATAGTGAAGCTACATTTACGACCAGAAGCTAAACAAGGGGCCATTCAGCATTTGCTCAATGTATCAGGGAAACCGGACAAAAACCTGATGAAGATGAGGGTGGAAACTACATTTTCCAGGTAAGTTATTCGCGAATATCTGACAAATCAAACATCTCATGGAAGTTTGCTTTTCAGCAGTGTATTCGCCATTAAGTTTCGTGCTAGGACAGTGGATTTCAGAAAAAACTGGCACATGTCAAAAATCGCCATCAAGTCTTTGAATTTTGACATTTTGAATGCCATAAAAGAATTGGCAGAAAATGCCTATATCTCTAAATCTATGGAAAATATTTCATTTCTGGATAATCAAACTAGTTTCGAAATTTAATATAGATTAAGTGCCAAATTTTGTAGCATTCTTCCGATAACTGTGTCTTGTAGAAAAGATTATCCGAAAATGCCCGTATCTCTAAAACTATGGGAATCATTCCATTTCTGGAGGAACAGACTAGTTTAAATAATTAATAAAGTTTTCGAACTTTTTATTATTTGCCACATTCGCATCATAACTGCACCATCTAGAAGCGTTATTCGTGTTAGGGCACTGGTTTTAAAAAACATTCGGCACATGTTCAAATCGCAAATTTCAACAGATGGGAAGTGTTAAAATATTTATTTTAGGTCGTTTTTCATCTACATGGTCATTAGAGATATTTCAATTATGGAGGCACATATAATCTTAAAATTAATTAACACATATTAATGTGCTAATTACACTCTTCATTATGATGCAAAGTTAATTTCGGTATATTTTTTTAATTATATAAATGTAATTTATTTGAAATATCTCTCACGCAGATAATATGCACATTTTCATCAATTTGTGAACACTATTGTATTTGTGAGTTAAAGTACTTAAAATGACTATTAATGAAGTTTTTCGAAATCTCAAAACTTTTCTGTGTAAAAGAGCTTTAAATTTCGAATTTACAGTAGCGCTTAAACTCCAGTTTTTTAAAAACGGCACCAAATTTTTCAAAGAAAATTGCCATTTAGGACGAGGTTTTACTGTTCTTTAATAATATTAAAATAATATATGTAAATATGGGGATCAGCTTTTCGGTCGTTTCTATTCGTAAGACAAAGTTAACTTTGTTAACAATTGTTAAGCCTTGAATTATGAATTAGAATGATGATGAGAGATTATCGTGGTCTTTTTGAACCATCCTAGCATTCAGCCGTATGACAGAAGGAAACCACGAAAATTTCATTTAGGATTGACGGCCCGGGGATTGAACCTGGGCCTTCCGACTGTGAGGTCAGCGCGCTACGGATCGATCCACTTCGGTTTATTATTATTATTATTATTATTATTATTATTATTATTATTAGTAGTAGTAGTAGTAGTAGTAGTAGACCCCTCGCCGCCCCTTCTTTCGCGAGGCCTCACAAGGTCTGATGAGTCGCGCTCGTAGCTCTTTAGAAACCCGCCAAGTACGGTTTGAGGCGAAGAGAGACCGACTGTATATTTAATTTCCGATAGCACTGAGTCCCCGCTGCCTGACGTCGCGCCCTCCCGTCGCCTCCCTCACCCTCCACCGCCGTCCTAGCACCCTCCGCCGCGCCACCCCGAGTCGCCCTTCGACAAAGCTCTGCCGCTCCCTCCAACCCTCCGTTTGGAAGGAACTCCTCGGCCAGCGTTCCCCAACTGTGTTCCGAACAACTGATATTACATAAAATCGTCGAGAGGTAAAAAACAAAAGAAATCAAAATGAAAACTGATGTTAAAATAAAGCCACACCAATGCTTTCAAATTAGCACCTACTGACACTTATGTTTTGCTGTTCATGTTTAAACCAAAATGCCTCATGCCATTTGGTTTATTTACAGATTCGGATTCTATGCTAACCTTTTTCTGATAAGAATATCGACTAGAGTTAGTATGCACCCACAGCCAAATAACCCTTTTATTATTTATTAACTATTTTATTGATGCAAACTCATCTTGCCGTTAGCTGTATGTTCCAGCAGTTTTACTGAAATTCATAGAAATAAAAATTAAATCAATTTAAGCATTCAATTATTTTTACAATGTCTGTATTATTATTTATTATTAAAAAATGTACTTTAAAACGGTCAATTAACGCATGTATTCTATTAATATTTTCAATTTTGGTGACAGTGGGTAGCAAAATGTAAGTAATTGAAATGCCGTTGGCTTTGCCATTGGTGTGTCCCAAAACGTATATGGCAAGGAGGGTACGAGTACGCAGGGATTTGTCCCTGATGGCAGCAGTGGAAGCAGAAGGTGAGGCAGATTCAAAACGTGTGCAGTCACCCCTCTCTCTAGCGACCGTCGTTACTATTTTCATCCTCTTTTTTCTTTATCACGTAAGATATTATTCGTAATGTTAGCTTGTAACTTTTTTATGTGAAGACATCTATTTTTTATAAATAAAGAAGTAATACTAGGCACCTGACGAAATGTTAAGGTCATTCCCTTCCGAACTACATGGTCGAGTTAGACTTTACGTGTAATGATTTTGTAATGCTATGTATGAGCCGTTTTCAGAGAACAATACACAGACGTGATATGCTCGCTCTATAGTTTGAAAGAAGTCATTTGAGTACAGGATTGCAATCGAAGAAAAAATATTTCCGAGTTAGATGTACCGAGCTACACAGCCTGATGTTATCAGTGAGGATTACTATTCTCCCTGCACTAGTAACTTTCAACACTTTCGATAACGATTGCACACTTGCAGTTCAATGTGAAAATGAAGTCTCACCTTCCTCTTCTCAGATAGATGTTAGTAACACAGTCAATCGTGCCACTTCCTCGACACGAAAACAAGGAGATAAAAGTAAAATATCTAAACATTCTGAGATCGCGACTTTGCCTCCCTTCAAACATTTGTTAAAGAAGAAAGTCCAACCGTACGTGTTAGTAAGAACAACTGTGCCAACTGGAAGATGAGCAGTTACGCGAGTATCACCGATTATAATGGTGTTGGGGCAATGGAAATCACTCATTTCGAATTGTAAGACCAACTTTGACAATTTCAGATATCACCATCCAAATAGTGCAATAGAACGAGTAACTCTTCTACGAAATGAGGGAGGAAGAGGCCTAATAGATCTAACGATTTGTGGTATATACAAATCATTCATTAAGGAAATTTCATTATGAGAAATAGGTAACCTAAGAACTACACGCTGGCAATAATATCAAGCAGATACTTAATTAACCCCCTCTTAACCTTAGCAACGAACAGCTGGACATATCTTCGCGGGTTACAGACAATAACTGCAAATAGCAACTGGTGAAGAAAGGAACTCCATGAACGCCATGCAAATTATCTCGAACAACCTCGTGTATACCCCAAAACCTCAAACACTTGGCTAAAATATGGTGGTGGCTATTTGGCGAAACAGAAGGGTTCATGGTTGGCACACAGAATCAATTGATCAACACTAAAAGCCACAGAAAACATAACCTCAAACAAATAGATGACAAGTGTAGAAAATGCTATTTAACTACTGAGAGCATACCGCACATCACATCAGGATGCAAATTTATGGCCCACACAGATTAAATCTAGAGGCACAATCAAGTTGTAAATATTTTCATCAGAAACTGACTACCGTACTTGAAAATTCAAACTATAAGTTGTACTATGACCCAAAAATTATCACAGATATAAAACCATTCATCATAACAGACCAAACATAACTTTGTAGACAAACGGCAAAAGATTGGCAACCTGATTGTCATCACTGTTCCACAAACAGTAATGCAGAAAAACTAACAAAAATACGAGAAACTAGCAGCAGAAAGTCTAGGCACAATGTCATCTCCAAAAAGTTCATATAGTTCACTGGTCATTTCGTGTATACGGGATTTTCCAAACACACTCCATAAAAATCTGGAACTTATTCAATTCCAAGTATATGTTCAAAAATGAATGCAAAATCTACCATTTAAATACATGCAGGATTGTGCGAAAATTCTTAAATTACGACGAAACATGAATTGACCTGTGACTTGGTAATTAACCCAGACACATCATTCAAAAAATATGGTGAATACCCACAAAAACAATTGAATAATTAAAATATATAAATAATAGTAAATAATAATAGAATAGAATAGAAATAGAATAGAAAGAATAGTTTCATTTTCCATCCAAATTTTGTTGTGGGTCCTGATAAGTCAAACTGACTTAACATCAGGTGCCCATTATTCAGAATAGTACAGTATTTTCTTCTTTAACTTCATAATGTTGACATACTATAATTTTAGCCTAATATAATTACATAAAAACCTATTCTTAGAAATATATTACCATAAAAATTCAATGTAAAATTTAAACATAAAGACATTTTGTAAAAAATTGCAATATTGGGTTTTACAGCGATATAATCTATAACACGAATTAAAACAATGGTTAAAATTCAAATATTTTATGTATATTTACAGTATCAAAAATTGAGAAAAAAATATATTCTAGTTTTACTTTTTTTATAAATTGTTTTAAATTTGGCTCTATGTCCAAATACTTACAGTTTATATAACAGTATATTTTTAATTATATATACAATTACCATTGGTAGTTTTATGTTCTATTTCTAATATAGTCACTTAGGTATAACACGTACCAGTACGTATACCAAAAATACACAAAATAATTATGTAACTATCCTACATACAGTGTTTACACATAATATTAGTTTTCTGCAGTCCTTATGTTATCTCATCAAAGTATTTATTTATTGGTCTATTTAAATTGTTTTGTAATCACATTTTCAGTTTCTTTTTGAATTTATTAAAGTTTTAGACACAGTTCTAGGTCTAGTGCAGTTCATTGTAAAATTTTGGTATTACATAATTTAAAGATCTTTTCTCCGTACCTCTTGTGAGTGAGATCATATGTTTTTTTCTTCTGAATGCATAGTTATGTACACTATTGTTTTAAATTAGTTATTATTATAGTGACTCATTATATGATAGCAATTTGTAGAAAACCATAAGGGGTCCAAAGCATCAGCTTTCTTTTCGAAGTTGTTTGATATCCATTCTGTTGTTATTCACGATCATTTTCAGATTTTTGATTGCATATTTAGTTATAGTAGACAGATGATTATTTTATGACAATCATATGACGACCAATGCAAAGAAACAGGAATAGGAAAAGGAATTTGGAGAACTTGAACCTAGCTACTTGGAACGTAAGAGGTTTGACGCAAAAAGAAGAAATATTACAAAAAGAATCAGAAAACTTAACGTAGATATATGTCTCATCACCCGAAACAAAGAAAAAATTAAAAGGCACATTGTAATACCTAAACTACATTATTTTATAGAGCGGAGTCCCTCAAAATAAAAGAGCATCATCAGGAGTAGGAATAATAATTAAATCTTCCCTAAAAATAGAATACAGAACTATAACTTTGTAAGCGACCGGATAATAAACGTGAGACTAAAAAACAGCTAGAGGATATATTACGATCATTTGCACCTGAAGAGGGACGTAAAGAAGAAAGTATTCACTTATATGAATCCCTTCAGTCTCACTTAAACATTATAAACAAGACAGATTATGCGGTAATTGGAGGTGATTTTAATGCACGTGTTGGACAACAAATCATGGGAAATCTAATTGGGAACAATGGAGAACAAACTCTAAATGAGAACGGCATAGCCCAAGAGAAAC
>BOPP01000099.1:2966456-3006184 GCA_017312745.1 Gryllus bimaculatus
GGTGGCTCGTGGTGGGTAGTGAGTTAGCTGGTATGGTAGTGTAGTAGTATTATATAAAAGATGGACAAGAACTCTTGCATATATATAGATTATGAGTAAGGCATTTGATACGGTTGACCCAACAAAACATTATAAAAAAGACTGAAAGAAATAGGACTCTAAGGATTCGTTTTTCTAAAGTTTTTGAGGGTAACTTATCAAATAGAAAATTCATTGTTAAACTTCAAGTACAGAAAGTTCCTTAAAAGGTGTTAAATATGTGTACCACAGGTGAGTCAATTTGGGCAGGTGTGGTAATCATTATCTATGTGAAAGCGGTTCACAAAAATTAAGAAATGCAAAATTATAATATGTATGCCGATATGCAATACTGTGTATGTCTCACAAAAAACCTGAAGTTGTGGGCAAGAAATCATAGAAAATATTTCAACTCCCTGCTTAAAATGGTCATTACAATTAATAATCTTTGGTTAATTCAAGTAAAAATATATTAAGGTTACTTCAGAAACACCACATATGCCAAAATCCAAAGACGTTGAAGGGGCTATATTCTGTGCATAAATGCCTCATTAATGACCAAACATTACCCTGCAATTGTGCGGAACTAAGAACTTTACCACAGAATATAATTATCTAGGGAACGGGTTCGACCACATCTAAAATTAGAAAAGCAGACTAATATAATATTTGACAAAATTAAAAGACTATCTGCTGTTTCTATATTGCCGTAAAAGATTATTAGAAAAGGATTGTGGTTCTTCTGTACAAGAAAACATGTAGTAGAGTCAATAGTAAATATGTGTATATTGCGGGAACTAGGCTATAATCATCAATCTTCTGTTTCATGCGAGTTAGGCCTTAAGGCCTGTTTCCACATCGAAGAAGATGAGTCTTTCCATCTGTTAGTGGGCGGACCACATTTCTTCTGCCTCTTAGTTTGTACTGATATTATTATTATGGGGATTCTGTTGCGAGGCATGCGTGAATATGGTCATGACCAGTTTCTCCGTATGATGGATTCTGTCCATCAGATTAAATATATTCAGTTCGTTTGATGTCATCATTATATTGTCTATTAACCTGTACTGAACGGTTTAGAAATTTCATGTTCAGCGCTTTCTATTTTCCTTCTGTCAGCTCGTATTTATTAGTCCAGTTTTCGCATGCATAAATAGTACTGCGTAGGTACTGCCATTACTTTGTAAAAAACTGAGTTGCGTGTTTTAAAGTCTTATTTGTTTAATATTCTTCTTTTGTCCCCCACATATTTATAGAATCTATTTAATTTCCGGCTTAAGTCATTTTTCTGACAGTAAGACACATTGAAGCCTAGGTAGGTGAAATTTTGTCTTGTCTATCGCGTCATAGATAATTTATCATTTTATATCTATATGGAATTGTTCCCTTCAAAAGTCCCATTGATTTTGTTTCCAGTGGAGATTTTCATATTATATTCGGATGCCTGTTCGATTAGTTTGGTGTGTGCTATTTTGTAGTTCGTCTTCTGAGCTACTTAAAAAGAAGTACTTGGTTCATCTGGCAAATAATATGATGTTTAGAGATTTGTCATTTATTTTATATATTTATTTTCTAACCCGCCTATGCCCAAACTGGCCAGCTTCAACAGCAGCACGCTTGTGCCCGCAGTAAGCGTGTTATCAAGCTTGGCTCGTGAGCAGCTAAAAAACTCTCAGGAACAGGAGTCTTTCGGGTACGGAGAAAATCTGGAACCTCGACACAATTAAAATTGCGAAAGGAGGTGGTGAACAAACGAGCGTATAATTTACCATAAACTTTTAGTGGCACAAATTACACGAATAAAACTCACACTTACAGAAAATGAAATAGAACGACAAATAGAAACCTTATAATACACAGAATTCTTAACTTCCCTCAAAATTACAAACAGAATAGAAATCTTTTTACATACATAAATTCTAACTTCACTCAAAATCACCAAAAAGAACCTGTTACAACAATTAAACCACCTTTCAGTAAAACAGTATCAAGGTATGGCGCTCTTTTTTTGAACTGCCTCAATAATTGGGGATTTTTTCTGATTCCACTATTACGCATAACAAATGTTTCCCACTTTAAGCTATTTTTATAACTGTTTCGCGTTGCTGCCGATCTCTTTTCTTTTTTGTAACGAAAACTGCTGTTGGTGGCAAATGCATGTGCCTCACCGACGCTCTGATACTCTCTGCCAGATGACCTCGCCGAGTTCAGGTTGTGGGCGCTCCAACGTTCCGGCGAAATCGTCCACCTTGGCTGCCGGTCGACCGTCGAAGTCCCACGCTGAACCCAGATGCTTTCGCACCTACAGCCCTCCGTCCATTCCAAGACCATACCTGTTCGCACGTACTCTTGAGGCCTCTTGGAGATGCGTTCAGTCTTCTATCTTCACACGCCTCGTTGTATAGAATTAACTCGCGGCTCCCAGATTTATCGCTTTGCTGACGCCCTTTCGTTTTCGTGCGCGGCCTAACTACTACACTTTTGGCTGTGCAGTAAAAGGGCAATATGAACGTACTGAAATACTTCAGTCCTCAGCGCGAAGTAGGCCAAAATTGTCTTACTACCGATTTCAAAATTTTACCCACTTTGCTATCACTTCGGTAGGTCTAGATTTTACTCTAGCTCACGTATTTAATAAATCCTAACCTATACTCGAGAAGACCTTGCTGCCTACCAATGCGACCGTTGTCGTTGCGGAAAGCAGAGAGCGTTCTCGACGTTGCTGGAATATCAGAGAGCGCTCCGAAGCGTGTTACCGTATTTATGGCCCGACTCCTGGGAAATTTCAGAGTGCGGTTAGTTCCCCTCTTTCAAGCCCTCCACGAGAAAACCGTTGCTCGCCTAGTTCGAGCGCTCTAGTCGGCAACTGCAGAACCAGGTTGCGCGTTTAAGGCCAGTTGCTCCGCCTCGTATGCTATCCTTGCTGCTTTGGGTATTCAGCACATACTAGACGATGGCGTTATGGGGTTGCACAATCTCATGACGTCACTCATACTATATTTATTATATATATAGTATATATATATATATATATAATAATATATATATATATATATAATATAGTGTGGCGAAAGTGGACACCCTTGTTTGACTCTTTGATTTTTCCATAAATTTAGTTTACTTCTTTGAGATCCTTTATCAAATGCTATTTTTAAGTATCGAAGTAGAGACTTTGTATTGCTCCTATATAGGTGGGCTGGGAATCATTTTTATGCATTATTTCGCCAGAGTTTCTGTCGGGGACTTTCTCAAAAGCTTTTTCATAATCTACAATAGTAATATAAGTCGAAGTTAAATTCTCGTCTTTTCTGTATTAGATGTTCCACTACGAAATGCAGTCGGAGCATGAGCGGCCTTTCCTGAAACCCGCACTGTTCTTACAGTAACACATTTCTCATTAATAATATTATCGCCGAGTTATTATCTTAGCAGATCTTATGAGGCTTGTGAGAAGGACTTATTCCTCTGCAATTTTGCAATCCTGCCTATTACCTTCTTTGAAGATCGCGGCATAATCCTTTCCTCAATCTTCGGGAATGGTATATCTCCTCAACACGTATTTTATTATTTCGAGCATCTCCTTATCTTATTTCGTTCGTGCGTACTTAGTTAGTTCGGCAGTCATGCAATCAGTTCCTGGAGATTCTATTCTTGAACTTTGAAGTAATTGTTCATCTTGCCAGTGTCATTGAGATTCCACTTCTATTTTTTCCGGTAGGGGGGTTGTCGGGAGTCTCGTGTTTGTCCACGAGTATGTTAAACCATTCTTCTCGGAGAAGTTGTTGAATTTTTAAGTATTCTTTCTGTCGAGTTTAGATACTTCATTATTTTGTAGGCAGTGTCCTGTGATCCATGGTCACAATCTCGCTCATACTTCCAAGCTCGCTTATTTCTAATACTCGCATCGCTCTTTCACTGGCATATCTTATCCTCAGAATGTAAAACGAATTGTAAGCCCTCTTTCCGACTTGTATTCATTCATGGCTAACTCATTTGCTTGTCTGTCCTAGGATTCTTTGCACCTGTATCTTCCATCAGATCATACCTAGATTTTATCTTATCTGAATAATATTCGATCAATTTAAATTGCACAATTATTAAAACGCTCTCAATGGGAGCTCCATGGAGTAGTCGTTATTATAACCCTCCCTCTTGGCAGTACTCGGTAGCCTGTTTTGCAGTTTATGTACTTTAACGTGGTGTATTGTTCATCTCATTGTTGGCATACAGTCTTCATTCCTTCTTTTGTTCTTTGCTGAGATTCGTGTTTGTTGTATATTTTCTCTGCTATCTCATGCCTTTCACATTTACATCTAACGATGCATTTGATCAATGGGATTACAAATGTGACGCATATAATAGATCTTCTTATATCTCCGTTCAGTCAGGTAGGACCTGCGTTTATTATAACTAGCTGTCGATTCTCTCGCTAGCTCGTGCAGTTTTGTGCGAGTCATTTCCTAGCGACTGTCCTTCTTAAGATCCTACCAAGTAGATGTAAAAGTATCTGTACTAATCTCGAGACGAATAACTATTTTAATTTTATCAGTGTATCATTCGTTTGGGTAGAGTTTGCTAGTAGTGGATGTTGTAATAGTCTATTGTGACCTCTCGTACCATGCTATGCTGACGGTCATCGCTGTAATTTTAGTCTGTATTAATTCTACGTTATACTGTCCTGTGGCACGGAGGTATTAGTTATTTTAAGCTCGTTATTAAAGCTAACAAAGTTTCTCTGGGCTATGCCGTTCTCATTTAGAGTTTGTTCTCCATTGTTCCCAATTAGATTTCCCATGATTTGTTGTCCAACACGTGCATTAAAATCACCTTCCAATTACCGCATAATCTGTCTTGTTTATAATGTTTAAGTGAGACTGAAGGATTCATATAAGTGAATACTTTCTTCTTTACGTCCCTCTTCAGGTGCAAATGATCGTTAATATATCCTCTAGCTGTTTTTTAGTCTCACGTTTATTATCCGGTCGCTTACAAAGTTATATAGCTCTGTATTCTATTTTTAGGGAAGATTTAATTATTATTCCTACTCCTGATGATGCTCTTTTATTTTGAGGACTCCGCTCTATAAAATAATGTAGTTTAGGTATTACAATGTGCCTTTTAATTTTTCTTTTGTTTCGGTGATGAGACATATATCTACGTTAATGTTTCTGATTCTTTTTGTAATATTTCTTCTTTTTGCGTCAAACCTCTTACGTTCCAAGTAGCTAGGTTCAATCTCCAAATTCCTTTTCCTATTCCTGTCTTTGCATGGTCGTCATATGATTGTCATAAAATAATCATCTGTCTACTATAACAAATATGCAATCAAAAATCTGGAAAATGATCGTGAATAACAACAGAATGGATATCAAACAACTTCGAAAAAAGCTGATGCTTTGACCCCTTATGGTTTTCTACAAATTGCTATCATATAATGAGTCACTATAATAATAACTAATTTAAAACAATAGTGTACATAACTATGCATTCAGAAGAAAAAACAATATGATCTCACTCACAAGAGGTACGGAGAAAGATCTTTAAATTATGTAATACCAAAATTTACAATGAACTGCACTAGACCTAGAACTGTGTCTAAAACTTTAATAAATTCAAAAAAGAACTGAAAATGTGATTACAAAACAATTTAAATAGACCAATAAATAAATACTTTGAATGAGATAACATAAGGACTGCAGAAAACTAATATTATGTGTAAACACTGTATGTAGGATAGGTTACATAATTATTTTGTGTTATTTTTGGTATACGTACTGGTACGTGTTATACCTAAGTGACTATATTAGAAATAGAACATAAAACTACCAATGTAATGTATATATTAATTAAAAATATACTGTTATATAAACTGTAAGTATTTGGACATAGAGCCAATTTAAAACAATTTATAAAAAAAGTAAAACTAGAATATATTTTTTTTCTCAATTTTGATACTTTGTAAATATACATAAAATATTTGAAATTTTAACCATTGTTTTAATTCGTTGTTATAGATTAATCGCTGTAAAACCCAATATTGCAATTGTTACAAAATGTCTTTTATGTTTTAAATTTTACATTGAATTTTTATGGTAATATATTTCATAGAATAGGTTTTTATGTAATTATATTAGTAAAATTATAGTATGTCAACATTATGAAGTTAAAAAGAAAATACTGTACTATTCTGTAATAATGGGCACCTGATGTTAAGTCAGTTTGACTTATTTCAGGACCCACAACAAAATTTGATGGAAAATGAAACTATTCTTTTTCTATTCTATTCTATTCTATTCTTTAATTATTACTATTATTATTATTTATATTCAATTGTTTTTGTGGGTATTCACCATATTTTTTGAAATGTGTCGTGGTTAATTACCAAGTCACAGGTCAATTCATGTTCGTCGTAATTTAAGAATTTCGCACAATCCTGCATGTATTAAAATGGTTAGATTTTGCATCATTTTGAACATATACTTTGGAATTGAATAAGTTCCAGATTTTTATGGATGTTGTTTGGAAAATCCCTATACACGAAATGACCAGTGGAACTATATGAACTTTTTGGAGATGACATTGTGCCTAGACTTCTGCTGCTAGTTTCTCTGTATTTTTGTTAGTTTTTCTGGCATGTACTGTTTGTGGAACAGTGATGACAATCAGGTTGCCAATCTTTTGCCGTTTGTCTACAAAAGTTATGTTTGGTCTGTTATGATGAATGTTTTATCTGTGATAATTTTTGGGTCATAGTACAACTTATAGTTGAATTTTCAAGTACGGTAGTCAGTTTCTGATGAAAATATTTACAACTTGATTGTGCCTCTAGATTTAATCTGGTGTGGGCCATAAATATTGCATCCTGATGTGATTGTGCGGTATGCTCTCAGTAGTTAAATAGCATTTCTACACTTGTCATCATTTGTTTGAGGTTATGTTTTCTTGTGCTTTTAGTGTTGATCAATTGATTCTGTGTGCCAACCATGAACCCTTCGTTTTCGCCAAATAGCACCACCATATTTTAGCCAAGTGTTTGAGGTTTTGGGGTATACACGAGGTTGTTCGAGATTATTTGCATGGCGTTCATGGAGTTCCTTTCTTCACCAGTTGTCTATTTGCAGTTATTGTCTGTAACCCGCGAAGATATGTCCAGCTGTTCGTTGCTAAGTTAAGAGGGGTGTAATTAAGTATCGCTTGAATTATTGCCAGCGTGTAGTTCTTAGGTTACCTATTTCTCATAATGAAATTTCGCTTAATGAATGGATTTGTATATACCACAAATCGTTAGATCTATTAGGCCTCTTCCTCCCTCATTTCGTAGAAGAGTTACTCGTTCTATTGCACTATTTGGATGGTGATATCTGAAATTTGTCAAAGTTTGTCTTACAATTCGAAATGAGTGATTTCCATGCCCCAACACCATTATAATCGGTGATACTCGTAACTGCTCATCTTCCAGTTGGCACAGTTGTTCTTACTTAACACGTACGGTTGGACTTTCTTTCTTAACAAATGTTTGAAGGAGGCAAAGTCGCGATCTCAGAATGTTTAGATATTTTACTTTTATCTCCTTGTTTTCGTGTCGAGGAAGTGGCACGATTGACTGGTTACTAACATCTATCTGAGAAGAGGAAGGTGAGACTTCATTTTCACATTGAACTGCAAGTGTGCAATCGTTATCGAAAGTTTGAAAGATTACTAGTGCAGGGAGAATAGTAATCCTCACTGATAACATCAGGGCTGTGTTAGCTCGGTACATCCTAACTCGGAAATATTTTTCTTCGATTGCAATCCTGTACTCAAATGACTTCTTCAAACTATAGAGCGAGCATATCACGTCTGTGTATTGTTTCTCTGAAAACGCTCATACATAGCATTACAATTCATTACACGTAAAGTCTAACTCGACCATGTAGTTCGGAAGGGAATGACCTTAACATTTCGTCAGGTGCCTAGTATTACTTCTTTATTTATAAAAAATAGATGTCTTCACATAAAAAGTTACAAGCTAAACATTACGAATAATAATCTTACGTGTAAAGAAAAAAGAGGATGAAAATAGTAACGACGGTCGCTAGAGAGAGGTGACTGCCACACGTTTTGATCTGACCTCACCTTCTCTTCCACTGCTGCCATCAGGGACAAATCCCTGCGTACTCGTACCCTCCTTGCCATATACGTTTTGGGACACACCAATGGCCAAAGCCAACCGCATTTCAATTACTTCATTTTGCTACCCACTGTCACCCAACAACTTGAAAATATTAATGAGAATACATTGCAGTTAATTTGGACCGTTATCTCTCCCTGCCTCCTTCGCCTCCGCGCGTGCGACTCTCTCTATATGCTCATACCCTCGCCTACACAAAATTCCAACGCATGTCCCCCCTAAGATTAGTACCCCTATCACACTCGCGCGTCTCAGCCGCTCTAGCGCGCGCGGCGATCTTCTCGTACAGATACAAGCAACAGCCGGAGGCGCGGACAGGGGCGAGGGCCCTCCTCTCTCCTTCACGATAGGAAGAGTCACACCTTCATCCGCGGCATACACAACATATCGGCACGGATGGAGGTACGATCTCCAGACACGCTACAACACAGCGCACCTCACCAACGTACTCCTCTTAAGCGAGACCAGACGCACCCTCCTCACTTCGATACACACGACCTCACTACTGCGTGTTGCGCGAACACAAGCAACTATCTCATCTTATAAATACAAAATCTCGGTCATGAACAAAATGTTCATAGATTCTCTCATCTTAGAACTTTCTCTTGAGTGCGTGAATATCACAGAATACATCTATTTACATATTAATATAATACAGTCGTGACAATGAGCGGTAGGACACCCTTCGACAAAAAATAATATACTGCGAACACCTCTCCCTGCAGAACCACATGCTAGAGCGCTGATTTTCTTAACCGGCAATCTGCATCGGTGGCGTTCCGCATAATGCTCCGACTAGACGATCCGTAATCAGACATACATATTCATAATCAACAATCTAACTGGAGTATGGCTCGCTACCAATTATCCTAGCCTCATCTTGAAGAAGTCCACTTTAGGAAGTCAGCGTCGTATTCAGCTATATACCGTTTAAGATTAATCAGATATAGAATAATCGTTCGAAGTGTATTGTATACAAGGTGAGAAAACACCTAGCACAGCCCCCTGATAGTGTAATCCCAGTCAGGCATTATCTTATTTCTCACCTGCAGATCCTGTAGTACAACTTTCAATACTCCTTTTCTCTCCCGACAACGATTATGCAAACCACTCTGCAGCTTTACAATGTGAAAAATGAGTCTCACCTTCCTCTTCCTGCAGCGATCAAGTGTTAGTACTACCAGCTCAATTGCGCTGTGCCCACTGCCTCCGATCTATCGAAGAACAAGGAGTATATACACTAAAGATGATGCAATACTCCAGACGATTTCTGAGAGAAACTCGCGACCTTTGCCTCCCTTCAACTTTGTAAAGAAGAAAGTCCATGCTACAAATTCAGTGTCAGATTAAGACATAAAACCACAAGGTGCACTAAACAAGAAGATGAAACAGTTACGAGTGATCATCCCTGATTTATTTAGAATGGTGTCCGGGGCTCTAAGTCGCGAGGAGGAAATTTCACTATCACACTTTCGAAATGTCGTAACACATAACCCTTATGTTTAACGAAATTTGCAGATATCAAGCAGCCATCCAATAGCTGCAGAATGCGCAATTACGTGTAGTGAACTCTTTCTACCGAAATGCGAGGTAGGAGAATAGAGGCCATTTTTCTTAATAGAGTACTAACCCCGTATTAGTGCTATAACAAAGAAATTGCCATTTCTGAAAAGAAATTTCAATAATAGATGAAATTAGGTAACATAAAGCAACTACACGCTGCAAATAAGTTCCACATATTGCCACGTATACTTAATTATCCACCCTCTGTAGTCCTCCTCTTCTGCCGGCCAGCCACCCGACAAGCATTTCTAACCCTTGACCATATCCTCTCGCCGGATTTACAAAGACCAAATAACCTGCAAAATGAGGAGATGGCGAAAAAAAGAACGTGGGACTTGAAGTCATCAACCATGAGACTACCGACACATTTAGTGACAAAATCACGTAGAGTCGCCTCGGACTATACACTACGAGTATATCCGACCTATAAAGTAATCCTACCTAAAACTACTATGGTCTTGAGAGTGAAATTAGATATGGTATCACATAATGTTTTGAAGCGTGTAATTACAGTAGTAAAATACAATGGTAGTCGCTATCCCAGTAATCAACAATTTTGTATCCGACATTCATCATGCCATCAAGATAAACGGATAACTCGAAGACTGATGACAAAAATCAGGTGTAGAAAATGCCTTAGTTTTACACTAACTGCAAGAGATACGCATCATCATCTCAGTGCATGCAAAAATTTTGAGTCCCCACACAATTTAAATCTAGTGAGGCACAATCAAGTTGGAAATTTATTCATCTCAGAAATGAACTACCCGTAACTTGAATATTCAACCGTAGATTGTAACTATTGACACCAATTATTAATCATCAGCAGATAAAAAACCATTCTCTTATCTGCAATCAACCCAACGACTAAACACTTTGGTAGACAAAACATCTAATAATGATTGGCCAATTTGCAACTTGTGCACTGCGTTCCACAACAGTACATGCAGAAAAAACTAACAAATAATATACGAGGAGAAACTAGCAGCCAGAATTTCATGCACAATGTCATCTCCCAATATAGTTCCATAGTTCCAACTGTCTATTCGTGTATAGGGATTTTCTCTCACGAGAACTACATCCATAAAAATCGTGGAACTTATTCCACATTCCAATAGCTACTATAGTTCAGAAATCTGATGCAAACAAACACCATGCTTTTACAATCATCAGAGAATTTGCGAAATTCTTAAATTACGACGAAACCTTAGAACTTGACCTCGGTGACTCTGGACCTTTTACCCCGACAACCAATCACGAAAATGGATGGTGTGGCAATACCCATCACTAAATCCATGCAAATATATATAATACATCAACCAAAGTAATATAAATTAGGATATAAAAACTACCATGAGTAATAAGAAACAGAATAGTTCCATTTCCCATCAAATTGTAGTGTGGTACTCTGGCAAGCATCTCATAACACTGACTTGTCCATCACAGTTTCCCCTTGTACAGAATAGTATCCCTAGTGTTCTTCTCGCATTATAACTCTCCATAATGTTTGACCTACTAATAATTTTACCTTAAATAAAGAATAAAAAACCTATTCTATATGACTAATCATAGTAATTTTACCATAAAAATTCAATGTAAAATTTAAAAATCATAAGAGAATGACCATTATTTGTAAAATTGAATATTGCGGGAGAGTTTTATACCATGCACTGTAATAATAGATAGCTCTCTATAAAACTCCCCGATTAAACACAAATGTTACAAAGCTAATTTCGATAGTATCTTTATCTGTTACTTTTAACAATTATCAAAATTGAAGAAAAAAAGATTATTCTAGTTTACTTTTTTTATAAAAGTGTTTGTAAATTGTAGGCTCATGATGTCACGTAATCTATACATTTAGATAATATAACCATGTATATTTTTTAATTAAAATATTTATCTAGCAATTACATCGTGTGTCTTATGTTCTAATTTGCTGCATAAAATTTAACCACTTCTAGCGTGTTTATTAACACTCGTTTATCTCTAGGTAGTACGCCTATGAGCCAACAAAGCAACACACATATTTCTTAATGTAACTATCCACATACTAGTGTTTCACATCAAATACTTAGTTTTCTGGCGATTCCTTATGGTATATGCATCAATCAAAAGATATTTATTTACATTGGATCTAATTAGATAGTTCTTTGTTAATCACTTTTCCTGTTCTTTATTTAAATTTACATTACAGATTTAGACAACAGTTCTAGGTCTAGTATGCAGTTACATTGATAAATATATTCTGACTGTACCGTAGTTTTCTAATTTCAAAGATCTTTCGCCTACCTCTTGTGGTAGAATCATATGTTTTTTTCTTCTGAATGCATAGTAGTTACACTATTGTTTTAATTAGTTATTATTAATATGACATCATTAATATGATTGATATCAATTTCTTGTGTAGAAATCTAATATAGTGGTCAGGAATCAGTACACTATCTTTTCCGTGTAAGTTTTTATACTCTTTTTCTTGTTGTGTGTGTTACGATCATTTTCAGATTTTTGATTGCATAGGAGTTATAGTAGACAGATATTATTTTATGAACAATCATATGACGAACCATGCAAAGAACAGAAAGAAAGCGAATTGAGAACTTAACCTAGCTACTGGAACGTTAGAGGTTTGACGCAAAAGAAGAAATATTACAAAAAGAATCAGAAAACATTAACGTAAAATATTGTCTCATCACCGAAACAAAGAAAAAAATTTAAAAAGGCACATTGTGAATTACCTAAACTTACTTATTTTATTAGAGCGGGGCCCTCAAGAGTGAAAAGCATCATTCAGAGTAGGAATAATAATAAATCTTCCTAAAAAATAGAATACAAGCTATACTTTGAAGCACCGGTAATAAACGTGAGACTAAAAACAAGCAGAGTAGATTTACGATCATTTGCACCTGAAGAGGACGTAAAGAAGAAAGTATTCACTTATAGAATCCTTCAGTCTCACTTAAACATTCATAACAAGACAGATTATCGTAATGGAGGTGATTTTTAATGCACGTGTTGGACAACAAATCGATGGGAAAATCTAATTGGGAACAATGGAGAAACAAACTCTAAATGAGAACGCTAGCCCAGAGAAACTTTGTTAAGCTTTAACGAGCTTAAATAACTAATTACCCTCTTCCGACATAGAGATATACACAAATACACATCGTCAGCAAGAGGTTACGAGTCATAATCGACTATACCCTATCCAACAGGAAACTCTCCCCACGTGAATGATACACGGAGTATATAGGAGCTGCCGACGTTAGTAAATCACTTCTTAATCTTTGTAAAAACTTAAAATCCCTAGAAAATGCCACAGAAAAAACGAAGGCTACGCAAAATAAAAACTAGCTTTAAAGTATACCTGCTGCAACAAGGAGTATAAAAGATTATACTGCTCACGATTTGCTATCCTTCTATTGATCAAAGTGCAATCGATAGATGAAATTTAAATGGCAAGATTTTAAAGGAGATAATACTACAAGCAGCAGAAAGAAATCCTAGGCAAGAACAAAAGCAAGGAATAAAGAAGGTATCCAAAATTAGAATGAGAAATAAAGAAATTGTCGAATCAAAAGAAAAGGCTTACTTCAGTATCTCCAATCACATTCTGAGGAAGACAAAATAGAATATAAAAATAAAAGTGCTGATGGCGAGTGGAGAAATTAGAAAGATAAGCGAGAAAAGTTGCGATAAGATATGTAAGCGAGATTGAACATGCTTGTCATGATCACAGGACACTGCCTTACAAATAATGAAGTATCTAACTCGACAGAAAGAGATACATTAAAAATTAAAACTTCTGCCGAAAAGAACGTTTACATACTCTGTGGACAAACACAGAGACTCCCGAAACCCCCTACCGGAAAAAAATAGAAGTGATCCAATTGAACTGGACAGATGAACAATATACTTAAAACGGTTCAAGAATAAGGAAATTCTCCAGAACTGATCTGCATGACTGCCCGAACTACTAAGTACGCACCGAACGAAATAGAAGGAGATTGCTCGAAATAATAAATACGTGTTGGAGGAGATATACCATTCCCGAAATTGGAGGAAAGGAATTATATGCCCGATCTTTCAAAGAAGGGTAATAGCAGGGATTGCCAAAAATTACAGAGAAATAAGTCTTCTCAACAAGCCCTATAAGATAACATGCTAAGATATAACTCGGCCGATTAAATATTATTAATTGAGAATGTGTTACTGTAAGAACAGTGCGGTTTCAGGAAAGGCCTATGCTCCGACTGCCATATTTCGTTAGTGGAACAGTCTAATACAGAAAAGCGAGAATTTAACTTTCCGGACTTATATACTATTTGTAGATTATGGAAAAAAGCTTTTGAGGAAAGTGTCCGAAGAAACTTGCGAATAATCCATTAAAAATGATTTCCCAGCCCACCTAATAGGAGCAAGTACAAATCTCTCTTCGATATAAAATATGCATTGATAAGATCTCAAAAGAGTAATAAAATTTAGGAATAAATCAAAGAGCAAACAAGGGTGTCCATTCGCCAGCACTATATATATATATATATATATATATATATATATATATATATATATATACTACTATATAATTTATATATATATATTATGATGACGTCATGAGATTGATGCAACCCCATTAACGCCACCGTCTGTATGTGTGAAATACCACAAGCAGCAAGGATAGCATTACGAGCGTAGCAATGGCTCTTTTAAACGCGCAACTGTTCTCAGTTGGCCCGTACTAGAGCGCTCGAACTAGGCGAGCAACGTTTTCTCGTGGAGGGTTGAAAGAGGGGAAACAACCCCACTCCTGAAATTTCCCACGGCGTCGGCCATAAATACGGTAACACGCTTCGGGAGCGCTCTCTGCATATTCCCAGCAACCGTCGGGAACGCTCTCTGATATTCCACCAACGACAACGCGTCGCCATTGGTAGGTCAGCAAGGTCTTCTCGAGATTAGTTAGGAGTTTATTTAAATACGTGAGTAAGTAGAATTAGACTACCGAAGTTGATAGAAAGTGGTGTAAATTTGAATCGGTGTAAGACTAATTTTGCCTACATTCGCGCTGAAGACTGAAGTATTTCAGTACGTTCATATTGCCCCTTATTACTGCACCAAGCCAAAAGTGTATAGTAGTTTAGGCCGCGCCACGAAAACGAAAGGGGGGCGCAGCAAATGCATTAAACTGGGAAGCCGCGAGTTAATTTATACAACGAGGGCGTTGTGAAGATAGAAGAGAACGCATTCCAAGAAGGCTCAAGCGTAGCGTGCGAAAGGTATGGATCTTGGATGGAACATGGGCGTGTAGGTGCGAAGATCTGGGTTCAGCGTGGGACTTCGAACGGCGTCGACGCAGCAAGTGGAGGATTTCCGCGGAACGTTGGAGCGCCCACACCTTTGAATCGGCAGAGGTCATCTTTATGGCAGAAGTATCGCAAGGTCGGTGAGGCACATGCATTCTGCACCACAGCAGTTTCGTTTAAAAAAAGAAAGAGATCGCGAGCAAACGCGACAGTTCCTTAAAATAGCTTAAAGTGGGAAAACATTTTGTTATGCCGTAATAAGTGATCAAGAAAAATCCCCCAATATTGGAGGCATTTCAAAAAAAAAGGCCCCATGAACCTTGTACTGTTTTTACGTGAAAGGTGTTTAATTGTTGTACAGTTCTTTTTTGTGATTTTGAGTGAAGTTAGAATTTATTGTGATGTTAAAGTTTCATTCTGTTTGTAATTTTGAGGGAAGTTAGAATTTGTGTATAATATAAGGTTTCTATTTGTGTTCTATTCATTTCTCTGTAAGTTGTGAGTTTTCGTGTTGTAATTTGCACTAAAGGTGTATGGGTAAAATACGCTCGTTTGTTTCACAATCTTTGCAATTTTATTTTCGAGCGGTTCAGACCTTTCTCGTACCCGAATTCCTGCTTCTGAGAGTTTTAGCTCGCTTCACAGCAAATCTTTGATAAACACGCTTACTGCAACAACGCGTGCTTTTTGAGCTGGTAAGTTTGCAATAGGCGGGTTAGAATATATATATATAAATAAATGACAAATCTCTAAAATTATATTATTTGCAGATGACCAAGTACTTTTTAGTAGCCTCAGAAGACGAACTACAAATAGCACAACACAAACAATCGAACGGCATCCGAAGTATAATATGAAAATCGTCACTAGGAAAACAAAATCAATGACTTTGAAGGAACAATCCATATTAGATATAAATGATAATTAATAATGAACATTAGAACAGACAAATATTTCACCTACCTAGCTTCCAATGTGGTTACTGTCAGAAAAATTGACTTAAGCCGGAAAATTAAATAGATTCTATGAATATGTGGGACAATAAAGAAGTGATTATTAAAATAAGACCTTTTAAAAACACGCAACTCAAGTTTTACAAAGTAATGGAGTACCTACGCAGTTACATTATGCATGCGAAAACTGGACTATAAATAGAGCTGACAGAAGGAAATAGAAAGCGCTGAAATGAAATTCTACGTTCAGTAGCAGGTACAATAGGACGATATAATATACTCAGAACCGACTGAATATATTTATCTGTGGACAGATCCAATCATTAGGAAAAAAACTGCCGCATACCATATTCAACGCATGCCTCCAACAATCCCCATAATATATATATCAGGTACAAACCTAAAGGCAGAAGAAATGTTCGTCGCCCACTAACAGATGGGAAAGACTCACCTCTTGATGGTTGGAAACAGGCCTTAAGCCATAACTCCATAATGCAAAACAGAGATTGATGATTATCCTAGCGTCCCCCATATATTAACACCATATCTTACTATTACTCTACTAATGTTTTGTACAGAATAACGCACAATCCTTTAATAATCGTTTACCGGCATTAGAACACCAATATCTTTTAAAATTTTTGTCAATAATTATATTAGTATGCCTTTCTAATTTTAGATGTGGGTCGAAACGTTACACCTAGATAAATTATTCTTTCCGGTAAAGTTTAGTTCCGCACAATTCAGGTAAGTTTGTCATTAATGAGCATTTATGCACATGAAATCTAGCCCCTTCAAATTTTGGATTTGCATATTGTGTTTTGAGAAGTACCATTAATATATTTTACTGAATTACAAAATTATTATTGTATGACCATTTTAGCACGGAGTTAACATCATTTTCATATGATCTTCTTTGCCACAACTTCAGTTTTTTGTGAGAATTACAACATATTGCATCATCGGCATACATATTATCTGCCATTCTTAATTTTCTGTGAACCACCCTAGTCACATAACTGTGAATAAATGCCCCCAATTTGACTTCCCTGGTGGTACACCAATATTTAACACCTTTTAAGAACTTCTGTCACTTGGCAAGTTTAACATGATTTTCGATTATTAAGTAACCCTCAAAAAGCATTATTAAGAGAAAAACGATCTTTACATCCTATTTCTTTCAGTCTTTTTATTAATGTTTTGTGTCAGACCGTATCAAATGCTTTACTATAATCTATATAAATGCAAGAGTTCCTTGTCCACCTTTTTATTAATACATACTACCCTACCACTACCACTACCACTACCACCACCCACGACCACGACCACCACCACACCCACGACCACGACCGACCACGACCACGACCACGACCACGACACCAACCCACGAACCACGCCACGGACCACGACACGACACACCACGAACCACCACCGACCACGACCACGACCACCACCACGACCACCGAACCCCACCACCACCACCACGACCACGACCACGACACGACCAACACCACCACCACCACCATCGCCACGACACACCACGACCACGACCACCACGACCACCCACCACCACGACCCCACACAACCACGACCACCCCATCACGACACCATCACACCACCACCACACCACCACCACACCACTACCACTACCACACCACTACCACTACCACTACCACTACACTACCACTACACTACCGCTACCACTACCACTACACTACCACTACACTTACCACTACCACTACCACTACCTCCACACTACCACTACCACTACCACTACCACTCACACACTACCACACCACTTACCACTACCCACTACCACTACCACTACCACTACCACTACCACTACCCACTACCCTACCCACTACCACTACCTACACTATACCACTTCCACTACCACTAACCACACTACCACTTACCCACTTACCAACCACCTACCACTACACTACCACTACCACTACCACTACCACTACCATACACTACCACTACACTACCACTACATACCACTACCAACACTACCACTACACGACTACTACTAACATACTACTACTCTACTACTACTAGGGGGGGGGGGAAGGGAAGGGGAGGGGAAGGCACGACGCCGGGGCGCGCGCTCACTACCGTAGGAGTGGCGAGGGTGGGGGCTGGGGCGACGCGCCCTATGTTGGGCCCAAATGACCCAACAGCCTAAGTTGCCTATTCGCCGTGATTTTTCATTAAGAATTATGACCAATAAGCAATTTTGAAAATTCTAAACAGGTGTTGGTAAGATAAACTCTCCGTGTAACTCCTTACTGATTGTGGACATTTAATACAAAAACAACTTTCATATTATTTTTTTGATACAATCAAATAATAATTGTTGTTATTGAATAATTCATTTATTTTAACTTAAACAAACGTATTGACACGTTTCGTAGAAAAGTTTTATCAATCGAAATTTTACGAAATATAAAATGTGGGGTCTATATTGATAACTTAATTTTAATAATATTCATCTAGGAAGTCTTTCATTTAAATGTTTTTGTGTTTTGCAAAAGTATTGGAAACCATATTCTGCATAAGATAAAAATTTCGTCCCGAGAAATCGAGGCGGTTAAGTCTTTGCTAGTTGGTCCGTGCTTAGCTAGATGTCGATCTGATATGTAGGCGTGTATACTACATGTGATTACGTATGTGACTCTGGCATTACGACCTCAGTTTTACAAAACGGAAATGGTTACAATGATTCCCCATTTTTTTAATGTATAAGCGGGTGATTAATACTGGGACGGTCGATACTACACGAACGGTCGATACTGACCACCCAAGCATCCTACAAGAGCTACAACAGCAAAAATGAAAAAGAAAGTTCAAAACGATCTCATTTGTAAAATGTTGTTTAAATAAACATAACTAAGACTCCATTTGCCCCATGCATATTTCCCAGCATTTTCCGCACATATTCCCCTCATGTTCTCCGCATGTTCCCGGAACGTTCTCAGATTGATCCACGCAAATTCCTCAAGTGTTGAACCCCTTTCTCCAACACGTTTTCCTCCAGTTACCCTACATGCATCCCGTATATTCGCCGCACGTTTACCGCATGTACGCCAAACGTTTTCCCGCGTGTTCCTCACAAGGCGTTCAAGAGCAGAAGCCCCAAATAAGTAATAGAAGGGTTCCGACATTTTTTCGCAAAAATTACCATCTTCAAAAAACTTAACATAAACATCTATTTTATTTAGCATTATGGGTCAATTGTCAGACTTTACCGGCTAGCTAAAGTGTTCCCCATGCCTGAGCCTAATTTAATTCCCAAGCTTGGGGATAAGAGAGAAAGTTTGCGAATATGACATATACCCTTCGTCGTAACTAGCAAACTCCGTCTGCCAGACCTTTTCTGTCACAAGCATAAGAAACTGAGACTATTTTAAAGGAAACTTTCAACTCTATTTTTGCTTTGAGTGGGAATCAATCAGGGGATCACATCACGGGAGGCTAGTACTTGAACCATCCTAGGCTTAAACATATATTTAAAAGTGAAAATAGCTTTATGTACAATCCAACTTCAGCGTTTCTGCCAACTCGTGTTACAAGTCTAAGGAACTTTCCAAAAACATAATAGAACGTTTAAAAAGTTTATTTTGTAGGTTACGACTTACTAAAGTTATGAGCATTTATTAATAAAAAGTAGTGGTACT
Source organism: Gryllus bimaculatus (assembly GCA_017312745.1). Lineage (NCBI taxonomy): Eukaryota > Metazoa > Arthropoda > Insecta > Orthoptera > Gryllidae > Gryllus > Gryllus bimaculatus. The sequence continues at coordinate 2,986,144 of BOPP01000099.1, forward strand.
ACTAAAACAGCACGTACTATCTCGACCGTACTTCCACGCTAAATTACGCGAAAAATAGTCCAATTTTCGAAAAATTGTACATGACGTTATTTCAATATCTATCTTTAAGAAACATATTTTATTAAGAGAAAAATCTCTATCTCCATAATTGTAGTTGTAAGACGCCGAAAAACATGTGAATTTTTGCAATTTTGGAAAAATCAGGATTTTTAACGAAAATGAGACCTGCACTATTCTCTTAAACGTTTTTCACCTATCCAACCACAAAGTTATATCAGAAAAGATGGAGCAATTTTTTTGAATATTTTGAAAATGATCCAGAGACTTCATGTGAAGTACTCCCAAAAATTAAAATTTCAGTTTCCAATTCAAAGAGCCGTGACAGCCAGATCGATTGGGGAATACCAATTTTGTAGAAAATCGGCTGAATAGTTTAGCCGCTAGCGTTGTTCACAGACGGTCGGACAGATAGACGGACAAATGAACAGACGGACAAACGAACGGACTGACAGACGTTTTGCGTCATTCGATTTTGTGGTATCAAGGACCTACAAAACATAGATTCTGGCTACACCGCATGTTAGAGGTTTTTTTCTAAATTTAGCAACTGGATTTAACCACTTTTTCGTTACCAGGGCCCTGTAATAAAAGTTTTTCTACCGAGAATTCGCCGTTTTTTCGCGCAGCATTACATGAATTTCTCTCTACTCCGTAGCGAAAAAGGAAAAAAAGTATTTGATAGACCATTTTGGTTTTGCGATTTTTCATAGTAAATGTAGTTGAATATGTGGGTGAGGTTCGAAATCAGCTATGTTTTGTTTTCCCAGTAAATTGTTTGTGGGTGAGGTTACACGGTGGAAGATTAAATTTAAAATATAGCATACCAATGCTTTTCTAGTCGTTATGTTTAAAGATTGAATCCACATTCGTAGAAAGTTCTAAAAAACACGGCAGGGTACGGTAGAGTGGGGATTAACTTTGGATAGAATTCATTAATATTCCCGTGTAATAGATGATTGTGAGAAAACCCGGATAATGAGGAGTATTTCAGCTAACATTTATTTTCATTTATTTATTCAACGTCAAAAACAGTGATGTACAATGGGAAATAAGTGCAATCTGGTCATCTTTTCTTTCAATACTACTAATAATCTTGCAATTCAACTAATCGTATTTCGTTTTAACTAATTAGATGAACCATGGTCCAAAATTTAAAAAAATAGATTAGCTACTATTTTCATTATTTTAAGCAAAATATTTTTGAAAAATTGAATAACGTTTTTTCAACTGATATTGAAATGTTTTGCATGCAAATTCATGCAAATTTGTGCATTGAAATAATAATTTTTAAAATACAAGTTACATTATATTACTTTACTAAATGTTTGACAATTTTCAAATTGAAAAAAATTGTTTGCAAACTTTTGTTCACTTTTGCAGGCCACGACCTTTTTACATGGTAAAATAGTAAAACATTTATTGTTCTACCTCTTATAGATACTCGTATCACAATATTCAAAATTTAGAGAAGTAAAACCAGGAATGTATTGATTTTCTGTTAAGTTAACCATATCACAGTGACTAGCAGCAAGAGGAAAAGGAAATTTTTTCCCTGGAAAATAGTAGTGCGAGAAGTAATAGTGCGAGAAAGTAAGTTTTTCGTATATCTTTGAAAAACATATGTTACAAAATTATTTACCAATTTTTCTTATTCCCTACATATTTATTATTTCCTCACACGGAATACCACTCCATTTCTGTTCATTGGCTCATTTAGAGGCGCTGTGGTACTGATAGAATTCTAGATGCTGAACATTGCTATATTGTCGTAAGCTTTTTGAATTTAATTGTGTACATTTGGACACTCGTAAGAATTTCTGGCACAAGAAGGCCTCAAGCGACCATTTTTTTAAATACCTAATCTAATTATCCTCACTCTACTGTGGCTGTGAACACTGTGGCAGAACTGTCACTGCAGTGCGTCTCACCGGGAGTCCTAATCCCTACCAGGGCAGGATTTTCGACACTAGATTGATCGTATTCAGGAGGATTCCAGCAGCTGATCGGTAGTTTACCATGGTTTCTCCGATCAACACTGAGCGAATGTCGGAACAGTACCTACCCTAACATACTGGCCACCTATCTTTCCTCCTTGTCTTATCTTCTCTCCTTACTAATACACTTGCAGGCACTACACTACGACACATGTCGGGAGTTTCGAGCTTGTCCTGGCTGGGTGGGGCCCGCTAGTGAGAGGTACCTGGTTGGGAACACATCGCAAGCCGACGTGTAGGTCAGTGCCGAAACTCTCCATCAAGCGCGGGAAGTTCTTCGCCACCTCCCGCGATATACATGCACGCACTTACGGGGCTAATGACAGCAGTTGACCCGTCTGGAAATATCAATCATGAAAGATGAGAAGAAGTTTCTTGTGTCATTTTGCTAAGAAACGCTTCATTACTGCACGGCAGTTTCATGACGATTGTCTCCTTCTGTAACGTCCAGAAGGTAATGCTCATGAGTCGCTGCTCTAAGAGCAATTGTAAGTATTACCGAAAAACTATACAGTATTTTCAGTTCAAACGAAGAAAAACACTAATTTGGAATTGGCAGAACTGAGGTGCTAATTACAACAGCCCTGAATCGCGGATGTCCTGCGATCGCGTCCGATAACACCGTCAGACTATAGCATAATTGTGGTGCACTCACTGCTCGCAAATGACGCTACTGACCTCTCGAGCATACAACAGCGCTTTGAATCTTGGAAATGCGCACGAAATGTACGCATACTCTGCGAAAAAGAATCCGAAAATTACAATACACACTCTACGGAAAAATGTACTCCTGAAGTTTGGAGGCCAAAACGAATTATTTAGGAATTATTTATTACTAATATTATGAGGAACATGCTGATGTTTTTGTTTGTTTTATTTTCCCCCTTTAAAGGACTTATCTTGTATGTAATTGCCATCAGCCAAGGAAACAATTTTTGGAGCCGAGAAATTCCACCCTCCCCTCCCAGTTGATTCACTCACGTGCTTCAACGGAGTCTCGATCCACTGCCTCCAATGCCACGGCGTTCCCTCTGCCCGCCGCGCTCGGTCGCGCAGTCCGACGAGGGCGCCGATGGCTAATTAATTAGTGCCCGCGCCCCACGGGTCGCGCGGCCAATCCCGCGCCGCGGTGTCGAGTTACGGCGCGCATTGGCTGCGTGGACACTCGATACGCCCGCGCACGCGCACTGCCGGCGCGAGGGGAAGGGGGAGGGGGAGGGGGAGGGCGACGTGGCGCGGCGCGGGGCGCCCGGCAACTAAGCCGCAGCCGTCTCAAGAAGTTCTCTGGGATTACGGGCGAGCGCGCGCGCGCGGCTGCGGTGACCCCGCGGTCTCGGACGGTGGGGACGCGGCGCGCAGAGCAAAGTGAAAGGGCAAAAAAAGCGCTCGAGAGATCTAGTTTGTACCGGGGGATTGCAGTATGAGGTTACACTGATGGCGACTCGCGGAAGAAGCCACTCAGAACTGTCTAGCGTCAGTTCGCGAGTGTTTATTGCCTTCTGGTTTCGCGAAAGAATTAATTACGGAGAGGGAGAGAGAGAGAGAGAGAGAGAGGGGGTGGGGTGGGAGAGATAGGGTGAGGGACAGAAAGAGAGAGTGAGAGAGAGAGGGTGGGAGAGAGAGTAAGAGGTGAGGTGCATGGCGAGAAATTTGATAGAACTTCAGAACCGTGTGCTCTATCTGTGTATTTACAGTGATATAATCAAAACGTGCGAAGAATAAAAAGTATATTGCAGATATTTTAAGTTTTGGTAAGCTAAAGAAATTGAACATTGATGTGTATTTGTTCTTACACTGCGAAGGAAATTAATAATTGTGTAATTTTCTTAAATAATGTACAAAGAGAGTAAAAACACTTCAAACTAAAAGCTCAAAATATAAAATCATATGAAAGTGGCCGAGGAGTTGATACGGAGATTGTTACAAAATGCTCTATTCTCCCCGGGCCCTTTCTCAAAGATTTATGACGTGGAGTTTTCCCGCAATAATGATGCATTCAATTAATATGCCACATTGTTTTTTCAAAGTCAGAAAGATCAAATGAGATAATATCTTAAAATAAGTAGTTACAACGGAAACCGCGCGATCACTTAATTGTTATCTATTATTTTTTTTACGAAAGTCTAGAAATTTAATAGTATAAATATTAATTACTCCTTTTGCCACCCTACACAATCGATATATCTTGAAGTATCTAGCGACACATAATGCATAACGCTTTACGAAAATATGATTAATTTTTTTCAGACTGTAACAAATTCATTGTTCAGTGATCTAATTGTTATACAAAAAATATAGATATCCAACAATCATTAATTGCTATTAAAATATTTCATTGTTTTATCATCAATTACTTATCAGATGAAAAGGAAAACACTACGTGTTTGATTATTATGAATTAAGTAATAGCAACAGCGCTTGAAATGAAATACCATTTTTTTGACCATCCACATTAACTAGTGCTACTCTGCGTTTGCGCGCAGGCGGGTATTGGAGAGCATAGGCGTCGTGGGCGGCCGCGGCAGGTTTGCTCTCTGAAAGGGCAGAAAGGGGGCGGGGTCAAGTGGACGAGCTCCGAGCAGCTTCATCGCGAGGCCACCATGAAGACAAGCCCACCTGCCCAGAGGTGGGTGGCACTGTCGTAAAGCAGCTTGGCTGTGCTTCTACAGAATGGCACAGACCTTATCGTACTAGTTAGTTTTCCAAGTTCTTTGGTCTGCGCTAGCTCTTCGGTATTGCCCCATCCTATTGCCAGCTGCCATCTACCGCCGCCAAAGTACATTTTTTTTAAAAAGTCTCCATTTTTCGATTTCCTAGTGGTAGAACCGAAATATTACTTCATGACTACTACTGAAAAGTAGAACCTCGTCCTATAGGGACATTTTCGTTGAAAAATTTGGAGCCGTTTTTACGAAAATATCATTCTCTTTACTACGTATATTACTCTGTAGAACGTACGTAAACAAGAAAGTAAAAATATCTCAAAATATCTCTCAAAAGTCTCACAAAAACTGCACTGATTCTAACGAGAAGAAACGAAAAGCAGATACAAACGGCAGCCTTTTTATAAGTTAGGGCAAAAAATCACATCGAATCATTATTGTGATTTAATTACAGAATATTGGGAAAAATTACAGAAAATATTATGTTCTATAAACATGCTCCATTTTCGATTAAAATGTGAGCCGTATTAGGAATATTCAGTATCAATACTGACACTTGGATGACGTATTAGGAGATTTTTACTCACAAATAGAACTAACTTAACTCTTCAGAAACAGATAGCTAAAATTTACTTATTTTCAAGCGTGAATGCAGTAACCAAGACCAACGTTCTATAGGCGATCCCAATAAGCTGGAACAGAATTAAAGCAATTGTGTCTTCTTAACGCGATTCAATCAATAGTATCCTCTCAACGCCAAACTCCCGACTTGTAACCAAGTCATGGAACAGAGGTTCATTGAAATTTGACACGGAGCGGTATCACGATTAAACTGCGGGCGATTAAAGGAACCAGTGTCGACGGAGCCTCATTTCTCAAAGGGCCGGCGGGGGGAGAGGGCTATCTCTCGGCCCGTCGCCCTCCGCCCGTGGATTACGCGGTGAGCCGCGGCGCGTGGCGGCATGCACTCACGCCCCGCGATACGCATCTCGCACGCGCCTCCGCCGCCGCCGCCCTGTGATCTGCGGAAGCGCCCCCCCCTCCCTGCCACTCGACCTGTGCCACGCTCTGGACCCGTTCCCCCGCCTCGCCCGCACCACGACACGCCCTGTTCGCCGACGAGGGCCCTGGAACACGCGCGATTTCCAGTTTCCCATCGCACGTTAATCCGCAATTTCTCATATCTTGTGTTATGACTATTTGTTCTCATCCTCAATGCATGACCGCTGACGACACAGCCGACGAGATGCGACGCGGAAAATAAACCTTTAGAATTCGTATGTGCCGTTTAGGAACAGCCAATTTGACTGCTCCATGACACACACTCGACAGTAGTTATGCTGCTGACGAACTCTTTTTTTATTAATTTATTTAAAGAAGAAAGATATTCATAACTAAAAAAAGTATATCTTTTTTAGTCTCCAAATCAGCTCCAAATATTTACGTATAGTTTTAAATAATGTTTAAACACAATATTTCGCTTTCATAGCACAAATGGCGTCATGACCAACCACGTTTTGCCCATCACGCAAACTATTACTTTCGTTTTGAAGACAAGGAAAAGACAATCGGAATAAGTCAAAGGAAAAATGTTATGATAGACAAATAGGTATGTGTTCTCTTTCTACTTCCACAATTTTAAAAATTAATCAAATACTATTTACCAAAGAAAAAACCATTTTTTGCCGAATTCCTTCCAAATTTACATTCTGAATGAAAATGCTGATAATCCCTCCATTTTATGTGAAATATAAAATAAATCATCCGTTTAGGAATGTTTAGGATTCGGCTTACTCATGCTGAATGTTCCGTCAGGGACAGAGGTGGTGGCATAATTCCAAAGGCCACTAAAAATCAGTCGATTTAAGTCTAAATAAATATATGTATAGAATGAGCGTTTTATAAATTATCATGATTGTAAGCTATTTTAGAAGACTGGGGCTAAATAACATATCCGCTGTCACTATTTGACCTACCAAATATTCCCTTCCTTGTAAAACTAGCTGCGTCGCTCCTAAACTGCCTCTCTCATTTCTTGCCCTCTAGGAATCGCAAGAAATGCTGTTCGTGATTCTGAAAGAAAATTGACATCATGTAACAAGCATCTCGTAACCTCTATTGCACAATCGATATCTCAGAGCTTGAAAATGTAATACTGTTTCGAACGCATAAACTATTTTCTTTTTTAATTCTGATCTTCATTTTAAGGCGGGAACGTTTTTATAAAGTATAATTATTGTACTTTTCAGCTAATTTTATTTTCTACCATTTTTTAAAACATTGCAATGTTTCGCTTCATAAATTACGGCAATTCAAGAGAAATATTTTATTGTTTATTAGAGCATAATTTGTTGAAGTTCACTTCACTCAAATTTTACGTTACTGACAAATATACACAAGCTACCACAACACAAGCAACAAATTATTACTCGGACTGGTCTTGTTTCATACGCTGTCCACACGGTATGTAAATATTCACCTCCCAATTTACCCTCCATTTACCTCAAGAAAACTGCTCAGAAGACAGCGCGTACTTCACACGACGCACCAACACAGGGACCTGGAGCGCCGCCTCCCCCCCGCCCCGCCCCCCCCTCCGCCCGACGCGCTGGCGGCGCGGGCAAATATACGTCCCGAAGCCCCGCGCGCTCCCTCCCCCGACCCATTAGCGCATTGCGGGCGGCGGCGGATCAGCGGCCATTTGCCGCCCCCCCCCGGGCGGCGAAGGCAGAGGGGCGACGAGCCAATTTCCTCTCGGGCGAGAAAAACCTCGGCACTGGAACCAATATTATCTCAGCACGACACCCACCGCCGAGCCCCGCCCACAGACAAGGATTTTCAAGTGGATGATCCTAAAATTGTGGGAAAATTCTCGCAGAAGAACTGGTTACTTTTTCATTGGCAAAAATGTTATGCCCTCTTTTTGTAAAATGCATTATTTATCAGTATACAATTATGATTTAATCAAACTGCCTTTACTTTTAATTGTTTAACGACAAACTCGATTTCTCATTAGATTTAAATAACACGTTACATTGTCCTTGCCGCTCCTGGCTCATCGAGATTAAAGATCGTAAAAATAATTTACCTACGATTTAGAACGAACAGAAGAAGAAAAAATAATAAATTGAATAATTATTGAATGACTATTCGTGTGAATATATAATACAGAAGTGCTTTATGATCTCAACAGCAGATATCTTAGAACCATATCCAGATTTACACTCAAGTGAAGAGGTACTGTGGCGCTCGAAAAACTGAAATAACCTTCGATGTACTACAACGAACATACAAGGCGCAATTAACAAATGTTCGTCATATTGCAATTGGGCTGATCCACTACAACTGAATACCGCCTTTAGCGTGCAATACTTATTTTCTGCAATAGAGAATGCGGCTTAAATTTTGTAATTGGAGGGCATATTTCTTTTATCCATTAAGTTTATGTTTCGATTACCACGAGGTTGATGGGAAAGAACAGTGTGGAATATTCAAATTCTACTTTAAGTAGAGTAAATATTCTAAAGATAAACTAAACGTCAATTCAGTGTTTGCAAAAACATTAGACGAAACAAATTTCTGACTCGTTGGAATATCAATTTCTTATCAGCTTACGTCTTTAACATAATTGTTTACAAAGAGACTATGATCACTGCCTCAATTCATGCAGACTTTTCTAGATACATCATTAAGCAATCACTGATATCAGAAGGAAACAACCAAAGAAGAGATATAGGAAGGATAGCGCTCATCACCACGACAACGCGACACTACGTACCGTTTTCATGATTCAATGCTGTGGTGAAATTCTTAGACACCAAGAAGTCTAAATAAATTAATAGATTTTGAACTCTCTTTTCAAAGACTCCGACTCAAGTCAAAAGGGTAGCATACAGTGACAACGGAAGAGATTCTAGCTGAATGAAACGAATTGCCATCATAAAATGACTTCCGAGATGCATTCCGTTTATGACAGGAGTTTTTGAAACCAAATCATTCACTTTTAATTGGTTAGGGTGACTGTGGTGGGCAAACCACACGTATTTTTAGAGACTTGTTGAACAACGTCCCCTTAACATCAAATTTATTTGTATTTGAAGTTACTAATTTCAAGAAAGACAATTTCGAGCCGCTATAGCAAAAATTATACCAATTCGTCATATGTTACGGAGTATATCTAAAATATCGCTAATTCACTAATTTGCCTATTAATTCTCACATTCTCACAACGGAATCATTTCTGTCATCATCAGGCTGATGTTGAAATTAGCTGCGTGGCCAAAGTACTGAAAGGTTTTTGTGCGAAGGTGAAGAAACTTGTGTGTTTGCGAGAAGTATTTTCGCATAAAATGCGTTGGTCGTCATACGTTACACAGACTCAAGTTTTTTTCTGTAAACTATAAAGGCTGAATGTCGGAGTCTCGTCACTTTAATTTGGAAATGAGAAAAAAAGCGTCAACTATGGTACGCAGTGAGGTCAGGTCAGAGTAGATGGAAGCGTGTAATAATTACATCTTTCTCGTTACCTGCTGACTAATGTGAACTTCTTCCTACTAAACCCCTATTATGCTTCGAAGCTATTCCTATTTCGGATTTGTCCATTTATTTTGGATAATGTTAAAATTAACTGAATAAAGTCTCGCCTTTAGTCTAACACAATATTTTTTTCTTCTTCTTTTTATGAAGAAGAGAGTAAATAGTAATGTTTTATTAGCCGAATGATTAGGTTATTTTCATATTACAGTGTTAGTATTTGGTTTTGTGCCCAAATTGTGCTGCTATTTCAGATAGCTCTCTATCCCCTCTATTATGGAAGAACTCCATAAAACTTTTCTCTGGAATTATACTCTTACTATTTTAAAAAATCTAAAGTTTTTAATTCACACACCTCGGGTTCTCATGGTCAGCATTGTAGCTTTCTGTACGGAGGTTCGAGTTCGATTCTCGGTTGGAGCATAAATGAAGCTGTCACTTACACTGTTTCTATAACTATGAGACGAAACAAAAATTCAGGCATTCCAAGTACGCCAGGTATGGTGAGGGGAATATCTTCTATTAGCCTCATGTTTCCCTTACCCCCAAGCGTAGATAATAAATAAAAACAGGACCCATGCCTGGGAACATCGGTAGCTGACAAGTACGATTAATCTGATCCTAAAATGCCAAATTCTATTTACAATTCAATTCCCGCAAAGCCAACACCCATCCCCAACGCCACTCCAAGGCCTGTGCAGCCTGCGGCGTCCGCGAGGAAGCAAGCTTCCGCCAGCGCGGTGTGCAGGAACAGCCCGCGGTCCGGTGCACCCCTTGCTGTCCACCCGCGCCGGGGCGGAGCGGAGCGGTGGACGGGCGCGTGAAAGGATATACTGTCCGCGCGCGTAAGCCAATCCCCTTCCGGTTGCTGGGAGGTGGACTTCCGGCGGCGGCGGCGGAGGCGGTGACGGCCCCGCCAGGTTGCGAGAGGCGGGGGTGGGGCTGGGGCAGGGGACACTGTCAGGTGGACAGCGCGGGGCGCGGCGTCACCCGACCCGCCGGGACATCCGAGCTCGGCGCCGTGCCACACCGCACCGCGCCGCGCCGCACCGCGCCCCGACCTAGGACCGCCATGAATGGCGACCGGCGACACTTTTTAATAAGTTTTTTTGGGGCTCAGGGAAACACGGGAAACGCGGCCGCCTCCAGGCGCGCACGAGATTCTGGAAACGAAGGGTGAAGAGTCCAAAAGACGCTCGCCTGCTCTTGTGTTCGTTCACACGGTGCGATTTTCCTGCTGCTTCCGACACAAGATTTCTCTTTTTAAAAGAGTTCCTGGTGGATACTGCTCGCTCTTTGCGCTCGGAAAGCGGTAGTGGTAATTAATTTGCTATTTTCTTTCCCGCGATGTGCCGAGAAATTAATCAGCCAATCGTGGTAACCCGCATAATTTACGAAGTGTGTATGTATGTATACATTTATGCTGACTACTATTTCTGAATCTTTTTCTCATTAATTCTTATTAATTCGGATATAATTTTACGTTTTTATTACATAATGAAACACGAAACTCTGACGTGGAAAACTGACCCACTTTACGGAAATCGCTTCACTTCAATCTTTTCCCCAAAAATATGCAATTAAAAAACAAACATTTTTGAAATGGTATTCTCATGATGATATTGGTGAAATTAAAAAGTGCATTTTCTTGCAGTTACAGTGTCGTACCTACTAATGGCAAATTATTCATTATTTGTATTTGAAGGGAACTTTGTATTTTAGTCACAGAAGTTTTATGATTTATTTATTAATACTAATAACAATATATTGCGTATGAACAGCATGAACTTATAAGTAGAAAGGACTACTTCCTACATGAAGATAAGCATATGTTAATTTGGGAAGATAAAATAAGAGGAAGGAGATCTGTGATCAAATACGTACGATCGATTACGATTACAATACAGTATTAAACTGGTAAAGTGATAGACGTCAGGGCACACAGAGGTCCAAAATGTAGATCCAAACATTATCTAGTGAACACCAAAATTATGTTCCACCCATGAAACAAAAAGAAACGGGATTAAATTGATATCTTATTTTACGTGGGGTGGCTCGGGCCATCAGACACGCTCTTCCGTCTCAACACGCAAATTTCGCTACGCTCCTTTCACCCACTAGCCGAGAAAGGAGGATCATTACTGACATGGAAACCTGATCTATTTTACGGAAAATATAGATCGCTTCATTTAAACTTTTTTCACAAAAATATGTAGTTAAATAACAAACATTTTTGATATGGTATTCTCATGATCCTATTGGTGAAATTAAAAAGTGCATTTTCTTGCAGTTACAGTGTCGTACCTACTAACGGCAAATTCTTGGGCGACGAAAATATCGATTTGAATTTAGCTCAGGGGCTTCATTTAGGCTTGAGCTTTTAAATGCAGTAAATCTACAAACATGGGACAGCCGGCCTTACTTCCTCTCCGAAGGAAGGTGTACGAAGGAATTTTTCGCCCTAGAAAATCCACGGCTTCGATCGAGCTTGAACCGCAAGCTTGGGTATAAAAGTTCACAGCAATAACTGTTACGCTATCGCCGCCGGGGATCAGGGTACATAAGGAAGACAAAAACGAAAATAGTGAAGTTAGGAAATATAATATAGTAGGTCTATCACAACCAAGTGTAAGATATTTATATCAAAACAGATTGGATAATTTACTGAATGAAAACGTAGTTGGTCAAATAAGGAGATATTTGAACACCTCAAATATAATCTACATCAAGCGGCTAGAGAAGCACATAGAGAAATTCCTTTAAATAATGAAAGGTAAGGGAGGAACTATTGGATTACTCAAGACCTGGAGCGGGAATAGAAGAGAAGAGACGTATGAAAAATAATTGATTACCAATAAAGCAAAAAATAGGGAGGAATATAAAATTCAATGAAATAGAGTTAGAAACATGATAAGAAAAGAAAAACAACAATCTGGAAGCTTAAATGCCAAGAAGTAAAAATGTACATAGGTGGAACAAAAACAAGTGATAGTTGTTCATATAAGAGGTAAAATTATTCCAAATGGAAAAATTCCCCGTATATAAAATACACCTATTAGCAAATGGGAAGAGTACTTTAGAAAATTATTAAATAAAGGAAGATCAGATTTTCTTGGAACTACAGAACGGGAAAAGATATTTCCGGCCAGGGAAAATACAGTAATCGAAGAGAGGGTTAAGAGATGTATCAAAGAAATAAAAGGCAGTAAGACTCCAAGTCCAAGAGAAATCCCAAACAAACTGACAAAGAATGGAACACAAAAGCTAGTGCGAATGATGACGAAACTAATGAATAGGAGTATAAATAAAGGCGATAAACCAAAAAACTGGAAAATGGCGTATATAACATCAAAATATAAGAAAGGAAGGAAAGACGTGTGAAAATTATAGAGGGATAGCAGTGACAAACACGTTCAGTAAGGTATATGGAAGAAAATTAAGAGAATTAATAGTAGCTGGATGCGTGGAGGGCGAAGAAGAAGAACAAAGTGGTTTTAAAGTCATAAAGTTATGAATAAAATAATGTAAATAAAATCTTAATAAATGCGGAGAAGGGATTGTATATAGAAAAAAAGCGAAAAGTGAAAGTTGGAAAACAGATGACCCAAACATCTCCTATATCAAAAGAACTACGGCAAGGATGCTGTTTGTCACATACCCTCTTTAAAATGTATGTCAATACGGGGTTACAGGTATGGAAAAGAAAATGTGTTGGGATGGGAATACCACTTGATGATAATTTAACACTCTATACCCTACAGTTCGCTGAAGATCAGGTGATGATGGCACAAGAACAGGAAGATATTGAATATATGGCTAGGAAGATAAAAGAAGATTATGAGAAATTGTTACTAAGCCTCAACCTAGAAAAAAAAAGTATATTGGATTCTAGGCAGTGCACATGACCTATTGACTATGGAAACTGGAAAAATAATGGGAACGACAGAGGATATGAAGTACTTAGAACAAGAATAGGGACGCGGTTTTTATAGAAAGGAATGTGAAATTCGACTCATTAAAGGAAGAAACATTTTAGAAGCCCTGAACACAGTGATCTGGGATCTCAATATAAGTAAGAAAACGAAAATTATAATATATAAATTTATGATTGAAAGTGTTACATTGTATGGAGCAGAAATATGGCAGCTTCCAGAACAACGGAAAAGAAACTTGAGAGCCCTGGAAATGAACTTCCTGAGAAGAGCTGCAGCAATATCTAGAATGAAAATAATAGGAAATGAACGGTTTACGGAAATAATGAATCTGCAACATGATATAGAGAAAATTGAAAAGAAACAACTCACTTGGTTTAGACATGTACATGGAATGAACGAGAGAAGACTCCCCAATAAATCATTAGAATGGCAACCAAGTGAAAGGAGAAAACGAGTCAGACCATGACGATGATGGAACGACCAGATCAGAAAGATAATCGAGAAGTGGAAATTACCTTCTGATTCCTGGGAGAACAGAGAAGACAGAAGAAGAAGAAGAAGAAGAAGAAGAAGAAGAAGAAGAAGAAGCAGAAGAAGAAGAACAAGACCCACGTAGCGGTTAAGAAACTGACAAGAAAAACATAACAATATACTTCATTTACCCCAATAACGTTTTGGCATTATCCATGCAACTAAATTCTACAGAAGGCGGTGTAAGTTGTTTTATTTTCCCGTGTACGTACGGGGTAATACGGAGTAATATAAGAAGTATAGGAGAAGTTACGTAATGCTGCGCAAAATCGATTTCGATATTTCAAACGAAATACAGGTTTTGGGGTCCCCTGATAACGAAAAAGTGTTGTTTTTTTCAAAACGTCCCACCGTCCGTTTGTCTGCCCGTCTATCTGGTGTTCGCTAACAACACTAACGCCTAAACCAAGCGAAGATTTTTTTCCAAATTGAAGAAACTCCTGTTCATTTGGCCTAAGTCAAAGCTCTGCGATTTTGAAAATCATTCGTTTGATTTTGGGGTTCTTTACATGAAGCCCCTGGGACATTTTCCAAGTTTCATGTAAGAATAGAATAAAATGCACTTATAAATGTTAGGTTTAATTAAAATAAATAGGTTTCATTTTCACGGTTAGCTCTCAATTTTCGAAAATTTTGAAAAAAGTATACAAATGTATTTTTTTAAAGAAATCTCACGCCCTTAATTTGCACATTTCCATCAATTTGTACACTATTAACTTAATTAAACTTAATTAAACACTATTGTATTTGTGAGTTACAGTACTTCAAATGCCCTTCAATGAAGTTTTTCGAAAACTCAATACTTTTCTGTGAAAAAGTGCCTTAAAAAGTGCTTCATACGGACGGATAGACGAACGGATGGACCGTCGGACTGACAGACAGACGTTTTGAAAGAAAAAAACACTTTTTTGGTATCAGAGAGACCCCAAAACCTGTATTTCCGTCGAAATCTCAAAATGTATTTTCTGCAGCTTTACATAACTTTCTCTATACTATGTCTGTACAGGGGAAAGGAAAAAAGTGACAAGGAAGAGGACGAAAGTGTGTGTTTGTTTGAGTGAGAGAGGGAGGGACGGAGAGAGAGGGAGGGTCGGAGAGAAAGAGGGACGGAAAGAGAGAGAGGGAGAGAGAGAACAACAGAGAGAGGTTTGTGGAGAAGAGATCAGGAAGAAAAGAGAAGTGTTCAAGCATTGAGTAAAAGAAGTGATTTCGACAACACCGAGTCCAACATGGCAAGAGAGCGAAACATTAAAATTAGTAATCACTAGGAGCCAACATGATTAGTTATTGCTCAAGTCATTGACATGATACAGATTTGGTGTTTTAATGTGCATTGTACTAAAAGAATCAGTGGAGCGAGGTAGCCCAAATTTATTCATCGTGACACTTTCTGCCCACTTCCTCTTCTCGAGTGACACAGAAACCAAGACCACACTGCCTTTCTTTCTTGAGTCTCCTGTTTACAAATGCCCATCAATGTGCAATAAATGCACTATTTACGTGGTTTTTTAAAATAAAGTACAGTGTTGTGTTTAAAATAATTATTAGGAGATATTTTTAAAAAAATTATATTTATTACGTAAAAATAAATATTTTATAATATAGTCTTTAAATACATTGTCTGTAAAATAGTTAATGAATGTAATATAAAAGTAATTGGATATTTTTAATTACCGAAATAATATCAGAGACGTACGTCCACATTAACAATATCCCCACAAATGAGTAAACGTAAGATATTCTTAAACATTTGAAATAATATATGTTTTCGTATGAGTATTTTATTAATCACGGTTTGCTAAGGAAACTAAAGGCTTCTTATTCTTCAATAAGTATGACGGAACAAAGGGTTTATGTTTTAGCCATTTGAATTAGATGAAACATTACTATTATCTACAATATGTAAATGTGTATGTGTGATATTGCATTTGTATGGCTCTACGTGTAAATGTGTGCGTATATGTGAATGTGTGTGTATGTGTTATTATGTGTATACGTTTGCGGTGTTTGCGTTGAGGTTTAACCACTCATGTTTAACCACTTGCCGGTTCCACCGCATAATGTGTTTCAGTGAATAAACGCGCTTTGACAACGAGGGATATACTTGCCAATGACTACCTGGTCCACCTCTCCCATTGACCTAATGGAAGCAGAGCAACGCGCAACATCTCAATAAAAGCGCTCCCCTTCGGAGGCCTGAACAATTGCCACGCCCCCTCACCGCCACTGGCGCAGCTGCGCGGGCCTTTGAAGCGCGCGCGCGCGCGGCGGCGCCCACCTGTGTTTGCGTTCACCTGCACTGATTGTTGCCACGCGCCCGGTCCGCCTCCGCCATCCCCATCGCCATCGCCATCGCCATCGCCATCGCCAATCTCATCGCCGCCGACTCCTCCGCCCCATTGCCACCGCCACCAAGTCCACTTACGCTAACAGCGCACCGCCGCTACCGCCACTAATACCATGGCGCTGCCGCCGCCACCGCCGTCACCGCCGCCGCTATCCCAATCACCAACGCCAGTGCCACCAACATCGCTACCGCCATCGCAAGCGCTAACTCCATCGGCACCACCGCCGACCCTGATTACTTCGCCGCCTCCCACTCCGTCATCTCCAGCGTTATGTCCGTCATCACAGCCATCCCTTCCACCGACATTCAGCTGTCGCTCCAGCCGCCCCGCCCGCTATTTCCATCGCCACCATAAGCGTCATCCCCATCGGCCTCCGCCATCGCCGCCCGCTCCATCCTCATCTCCATTACCATTGCCACCGTCACCGCCAGCGCTGACGCCATCGCCCCGCCAACGCCACAGCCGCCGCCGCCGCCACCACCGCAATCCCTTGTGTACACACGCACCCCGCGCCAGGGCAAAAGAAACGCGCCCGCTTATGGCGAGGGGAGTGGAGCGCGAGGGTGAGCGTGTGGCGCGGGGCGGGGCGTGCGAGAGGGCGAATGGGGCTTCCTGCCTGTCTGTGGCGCCCCCTCGCGGCGCTTTGGCAGCGAGCGACGACCGCGGCCAGAACCATATGCGGTGGCTGATTCGATGATGCGGACGGGCGATGATAATTGAGATTATGGTAGGTAAAGTGAAGGGGGAGAGAGGGAGAGGTGAGAGAGAGGGGTATCTAGACGGTTGGACAGAATGGTTGTCGTTCTAAAGTAAAGTTGAAGAGTATTTGGTAATGGGCCCATGGACGGAGATGTAGCTTAGAGAAGAGAATTAGGTGATATGTTATTAGTTAGATCTCGAGTGAATGCAGAATTGACGGGATATTGCTGTAGTCATGGATGTGTTGAGTTGGGTAGGGTGGTAAATGAAGCGATTTTATGAGGAATGCAAGGAAACAATTCGATCTGCACTGATCCGACAGCAGAAGCACAGCGCCGTTCCTAGCAGGAACGGGAACGCCGAAGCGAAAACGCAGGGAGATCTGCTTGTGCGGACGAGGCAGCGATCAGCGATAGGACTACGAGTACGTGTGCCTACTTTCATTGTCACATAATTCAAAGTTCGACAAGTGCAACAGTTGTCAATCACTGATAGTTAACAAATGTTTAGCGAGCATAAAATTACTTCATTTTGTTTTTCGAGAGGAATTTTAAAATCGCTTAAAATTACAACAAACATCAGAGCGTAAAAATTATTCAAAAAGCGCAAAAAAATGTCGATACACACGATGAGAATATTAACTAATTAAACTAATGGATATTAAGATAAGTATAACCAGAAAGATCCTAAGAATATAATAACAGGAAAGGAAAATGTTAAAAAAATGTTGGACCAATATGAATATGAGAGGAATATTGAAGGAAAGGGAATTCGAAACATATTCTATATTCGAAAAACAATTCTGTGATACCATCAAGAAATCTCATGCCTGAGAATGAGAGAGATCAAAATGATTCTCAATTAATGAGATCAAAATTACGCTCAAATCTGCCGTATCATAGAAAATTAAGAACATCATTGAAATTAACAATTGGGTCATTAAATAGAAAAAGATTTCCAGAAAGTAAACAATACTGTAAGAAAGTAAACAACAAATTATTCAAAATAAGTGAACTCAGATCATTACGTTAGAAACATCCATCTGCAAGGTCATCGAAGTTACAAGCAAAACGAACATGGTTAACAGTTGGACGAAAAACTACAGCGACAAGATGAAGAGATTCTGGCAAGAAAAGAAAGAAAAATATCTGCTAAATAAGTTATTTCTGCTAAAACTGCTAATGTTCAATTACAGTTCTGTTTAAGTCTAATAAATAAACATACAATATACAAACATTCCCATTCCTTAAAATATGCCGTTGTTAGTCTTTTTATCCAGACTTTAATACTTTTAAATTACTTAAAAACTGGAAAAGACAGACTATTACTAAGAATATTACTAAAAATATTAAAAGCATAGTACTTGAAATGACTTCTTGTTGATGGTACCGCAAAAAAGGTCTTAATGAAAATGAGTAATGAACAGCGAAGCAAGAAATTAGAATTTTACTTAAAATTAGTAACGTGATTTTACTCATACATGAATTGAAAGAAGTCAAACAAAATAATTATTTCAGAGTGCTTTATGTTTTTCCAGTAAAATAACATTCACTTTACATGTATTTTACAAGCTCGAAGATGAAGTTAAACGTTTCTTAAATTCTGAGGATTCTGTAATTATTATCTTTATATATTATACTATAGTGCAGATTAATTGTAATATCAAATGGCAAATGAATTAGATTACTTATTCTTCGAATGAAAAACGAGCACAAACGCGTAGATTGAATAGTTTGCTTCCAATTTTTTGAGATCCTGTTGTTAAAACATTAGAGAAGGTACCCCCAAAATAACTTTTGTTTATCGTCTTTCAGAAAGTAAATGAAGATGCATGTAACTAATACCTGGAATGGTAGCTATTGTTTCTGCTGCTGATAGTGATAGTGACGTCGAGATGGTAAAAGAGTTGTTGGATTGAATGTAAATCTATTACAGTTTTAGTTAATCTCTTGAGATATAGGAATTCTGAAAATATAATTTTATATTAGCTTAATTTCTGAAATTACTGCTGGATGGAAAAGAGATCATTTAGTTATGAAATCAGCCTTACCCATTCTTTAGTGTGAATATCACCAGCGCATCAAGGAAGCACTGTTATTTGAAACGAAAATTCATAGGTTGTGAGTTCGCAAATTTTACTTTCGTAGACCGAGAGGTCATAGGTACAAATGGGGAAGGATTATCGGCAACAGCTAAAGCCCTGGATCGAAGCCAACTTAGGTGATGAGAATTCAAAAAGCTGATTGTTTTGATCGGACATGTAATGATTTCCTTGAGCAATTTCAGGTTCACAACAGCACAATTTGAAATCACAAATAAGCATATAATAATCTAAAACAATACAAATTCAAACTTTTCCTTTACATACACCCCTTTCTCGATTCATCTGTATTAAAGATCCTTCGGGTGAGGAATTATCGGCCGATGGCAACTCTGTTCACATCCTTCACTGATCCCCTACCCTCATTTTCGCCATCTCCCATTGACCGAAAAAATCTACAAACGTGAGAGATCCTGAATGCAGTTATCGGTTGCATGTCCCTCAAGACCTGTGAGTACTCTCTGAGAGAGGTGGGATAACAGAAGAAACGAAAAAATCCTTATGCAGTAGACGTTTATTCATAAATATGCCCAACCAATTATATTTTGCTATCCTTCAAAAACGACCTTCTTAAATAACATACATTCTGAACCAATCTTCAAAGAGATGCCATGAATTTTTACAATTCATAAATAAATTGTTTATTTCAGAAACCAGTCAAAATCAGAGCTTACCAATTTAGGGAAAACGAAAAAAAAATCTAGCATCACACAAAATGTTTGCTTAGGAGTTTTATTTTTTTCCAAAAGTAGTACATATTCCAAAATATTTATTAAAGAAAAATTACGTGTAACCTTTTAGAAAAAATATTCCAGCATTAACTAATTTTTTGGTGTTTGATATAAGCTATTCAATTATTTCTAGCTTATGAGTTACGTGCTTCATTGGAGTTTACGCTCACGTCGTACAGATCATCGTAACAAGAGCTGCAGAATATTTATAATCACTTTTGTAAGACAACCATGAGCCACAGTCTATAATGTAAAAAGTAGGGCAAAGGCTTTTATTATTATCAAGATATTTCATTTTTGTTTTAAAAATATACTTTCCTTGGGGGTTGAGAACTTGCCTTGTACCATAATCCCATTGTCGGAGGTTCCATAACATCCACCGTGAGTGTGTTGCCTTTTTGCGGCGTCGAGAGCCCGGAGCACCACCCCGCCCCATCCCCTCCCCG
>BOPP01000099.1:3006191-3083123 GCA_017312745.1 Gryllus bimaculatus
CGGGGCTCGGGGGAGGAAAGGGTGGCGGCGGTGTGTGCCCCGGAGGCGTCCTCGCCCAGTCGGCCAGTGGCTCTGTCGGGATGTGCGGGTGTGCCAGGGATGCGCCTCCGCCTCCGTCGCCTCCGCCCGCATCGGCCTCCGCCTGCTGCCCTCCGTCGCCGCTCCCAGTGCCCGCGCCAGCGCCAGCGCCAGCGCCTCCGCCAGCGGCGAGGGCCACGCCGACTCCCGCGCCCGCGCCCGCGCCCGCGCCGCACAGGTACCACTCGGCGCCTTGCGAGGGGGGACGCCCGGTTGACCACACCAATCAGGCCGACTTCTTTCACATGTCAGTCTACTGCAGAGAACCTACGGGTTCATTTCCTCCATAATACCACATTACCTTATGGCCCCAATGCAACCAAGTGATGTAATGAGATGAGATTATTTTAATTTTTGATGAGTTCCGGCGCCAAACAAACTCTCTCCGAAAATATACTTTTCCGATACTTACATATGTTTTCTGAAAATAAAGATACTTCATAGCCTGTTTCAACTTAATTCTACAACACAGTTTTTGACCTTTCGCAGAATTTCACGATTGTCCTCTTGCAGAATGAAAATTTAAATGTCTACAACTTTTGCGAGATATCTTGGCACAAACAGTGAAGAAATACAGAAATAAATACTTTTAATTTTTCCGTGTTTTATATTCAGCAATCAATTTAACGCCTTTTCTAATTTAAAAAATAGATTTATTTTCAAGTTAAACGGAACATTATGCACGAAGCATCTAAGCCTCTAAATGAAATCAATTTTAATTACGATTTAGTAAATGCAATATATTGTGAATATAAAATTCGTAATAAATTTATTAGCTTCAAATAATGAACTTTGCAAAAATTTGCAGTATCAATTCAAATTCCTAGCTTCCGTTATTTGGTTTGGGAACTTCAATTGTCTCCGACACGTCAGTAGTTTTCGTTTTGAAAATTATAATTTAATAAATAATTATATATCTCTGAAGAAGTAAAAGAAAATGAAAAGTTAAAATAATGATCATTAATCCATATATATTCAAACTTACTTAAGAGCAAAATAAAATTATTTCTTTAATGATAATAATGTCAACGTCTGATTAAACGACAACAAATAAGAAGTAACATTCAAATTGAGATGTGAATGATGAAAACAAAATGTTTGAATCTATAATTTGAATTGAAAATTCTCTTGCAAAGCTACAGAAAAATTATTTTTTAAAGAGCAATTAATATCTACTAATAATTATTGTAATTAGAATACAATAATTTCGAAATACATTTTTCGGGTGGAATGAAAATATCATTACTCAAAAGAACAGTGTTCGCTCACAAAAGATCTGCCTAAGTTATCTTTAATATTTCTAGATAAGAGCGACCAATTCAATCCACTCCCATAACTAGGAAACTTCGCATTTTATTGGAGAATCTTCTAATTTTGAATCTGAAATGTGCTATTATGGGGCAGTTCTTCTCGCGAAATATCGGAGTAAAAATACACTAAAATTTATTTTTTAATTGTATCTATAGTAATTTTTTGTAGTCATGGAAATGTAGTCATAAACAACAAAGTCGCTAAAAATTTTTGAGTTACCAACTGGGGAATATTCATGCAATTAAATTGAACACTTATAAAAGTTCTCCAAAAAGTTCTAATAAAACGAGTTCTCTTGATTCGAATATTGAATAAATTTTTAAGCACAATCGCATTTCCCGGTTTCTAAATTGAGTCAAATATAGGCTTGGATAGGTCATTTAAAAAACTTGTTGCTAAAATGTAAGAGAGCTTCCTTATAAAATATTTTTGCTTACAATATGTCCTTTGCTTACAATACGTTGAAAGAAAAATAATTTACTTTGTCGATTTTAGAAATCTGGGAATTTTTAATCTATATTTTTATTTTTGAAATTAAATTACTCCTTGCCTTTGGGATCTCTGCGTAGATTACGTGTGTACACAGCTGATCTGTCAAAATCACACTTGGAATACTGATAGTCTCTTACTCAGAATTTAAGTTATTTGGAATCATTTTGTTTAGATATGTGAAAGATATCTACAAACCCAGTTCATAGAGAAATAAAATGCAGGATTTAAATAAACGGCATCTGGTTTTCACATATCACATTAGTGCACTGCCGGGTAAAGTCATAAAAATATTTTTCTTCATTGAAACCTATTAAATTTTAAATTAAAATAACTTAATAAATTAAAAATTTAATTTAATGTAATAAAAAATGAATCCTGCATTTTCGTTCAATTTTTACTGACTCAATTTTCGAACAGCAACACCGAAAACGTGCATTTACATGCTTCATAAAAGAAGTAACCACAATATTGTACGTTTTATAGTTTTTGTCAAGCTTTCAATTCAATTTAAAAATAACAACAAAAAATGAAACTAAAACAAAAATACACCGAAATCCGGACTCTAGCGATGACAGTTCATTCGCAAACCAAGCGTAACCTGTTCTTAGAATTCAATGTGAATGATATCGCAAAATATATTTTATTAAAATGATCAGCATGCATTTTAATGGGCTCTTTTTGATATAAAATCTATCTGCATTGTTATAAACTCACAAAGAGAAATTAGTGGTGCTACAAAGGGGCACAGACTTTCTCGTGTTTTGACGGTTAAGTAAAATTCTTCTAGTTATATTGTAATTAACCCGATTAATATTTCATTAATCTCTTTTAAAGTTGTTACTGCGTGTAAAAGATACATTTACACTAATATTATATTGTAATTTTTAAAACATTATACATGATCTTTTTAAAAAACTCATTTTTTAGAAAATATTGTATTTAACAAAAAATCTCGTAAACATTGTACTTTTGAAATATTAATTTTTGCATTTACGAACATTCAAAGGGTTTGTGAATGATTCAAAGGGTTTGAGAATGTGATACATGGCATTTCCTCAAACGTCTTTTGCTCTATCCGAGGGGAAAAATGTATAAAATCGTTGAGAAAGTTTTGAAAATATTGATGAAACTTCATGTAAAGACCCCCCCTTCCCCAATCAAAATACCCGTGTTAGATTCAAGGGCCGCGACATCAACAGATCAATAGGGAATATTAATTTTGATAAAAATCCTGCAGACGGTTTAGCTGTTAGTATTGTCCATATACAAACAGACCGACAGACGTTTTGCCGTTAACCGATTTTTCGGCATCAAGGACCCACTAAACGTGGATTCTGACTACATAAAGAGTTAGAGAAAGTAATGCAATATGCACAAGAACAAGATTCATCCACGTTTTCCCTTACAGGGCCCAGAAATAAGCGTGTTTCTGTCGAAAAATCGCCGTATTCTCTCGCAGCATTACAATACTTTCTCTATACTGGATAAATAGGAGTAAGAGAAAGTAAAAATTAATGCAAAGATTCAATTTGAACAAGATTTCGCAAACCTGCTAACAACAAACAAAAATTTTAGTCAGCGAACTCGCTTCAAGAATTACTATATTGTTAATTCGTTATTGGAAAGGAATGAACAGCTCAGGGAAAATGAAGGAAATTTGAGAATAAGGACTCAGTGAGTTTAGAAATAGGTTGAACTACGTACAAACACTTGTTTAAGAAAAATTTTAAACAGATATACCATTCTCTAATTCGTCATTTACTTTGCTAAATGAAAGGGTTTTTTGAAATAACCCGGATTGTAAAATTCAGTCTACGTTATACAGATATGTCATTTCTAAAAGTAAAAAAATACAAAATCGAATTCTCACCGGTTACCGTAACAAATTTTTTCTTTGCCTTTTTGCTAATAAACGTTTCGTTTTTGCACAATAGTTTCTTGGTAATTTCTATTCTCCGACAACGTCCAGGAGGTTGCGCTTATAGTGAAACAGAGATCTCAGTATGGTTCTAAGAATTGCCGATTGCTTCATCTTTTCGGAACCCAATTTTGTGAATTAAGAGAACTGGGGTACGAATTATACCAGTCATGAATAGCTCGCGTCCCAAGCGATCCGCGACCTGATTTGAGTCGGCCATTCTCTTAGACCGTCAGAATACGAATGCACTTCCTGCCCACAAACAACACTAATGATTTTCCGAATCTCCAACAGGGTTTCGTATTTTGAATATGTCAACTTGCAAGCTGCCACGAAATCGAAAATTAGCAACAAAAAAACTTTCTATGGGAAACAATCTTCAGAGGCCAAAATTATAAAATATTATAAATTATTATAAATTATAAATTATTTATTGCTTATATTACGAGGGGCACGCAGATGTGTTTTGTACCGCCTGAAGTGACTCACCTGCATACGCAGATCGTCCCTCATTAGGTTCATTTTTCGTTTAAAACTTGTGTGTTATTATTTTACTTAAGTGCATAAAAATGTATACAATATGCCAAGTCATTATTAATTTTTGCAGTATCATTGGATAACGAACTAGTAGTGCAATAACAAAGATTAATAATAAAGAGATAAAATAATACGTTTTCCTCCAGAATATTGAGAACATTTATATTCGCCAACAGTGTGGGTGTCACTAAGAACCGATTATAATTTCTGTGTTATTATCTATTAGCTTCTAATTATATTTGCTGGTTAATGATTCACCCATACAGGGACTCGAGTTTTTTCATTAATTCTGTATGTTTATCGGGAATTATTATTATTATTGAAATAATTTCTTCCTTAATTAAACTGACGTTACGTGAAATATTTAATATTCTTTTCACATCGACTTTAAAAAAGAATTCAGAGTCATAGCTCTATTACAACCATTTAAAATAAACAGAAACGAATTGAATCCTAAAACAAACATTTTCACTCAATATATACCAACATTCATTACTCTGGTCATTCATGCTAAAATCTATGAGACTTCACTTCATTACATAAAATGGTCTAGTTGAACTCACTTCTTATCCCGGTAAGTTCTATTCTTTTCTTTTTAAATGAAATGACACAACTTGGTCTTCCTACTATATAAGAAAGTTTGTGGGGGAAGCCCTTTGGTCAGATATCGCACCACACGTGAACGACGACTCCGCTCCATTCCCATTTTCTATCAACTTCGGAACAACTTCTCTTGATGCCTCTGTATTAAATTTACACTCACTACGACATATCGGTTCACTCTCTCTTCATATGCCCATTACGACGGCCCAACTGCGTTTCAAATCTCTTCATTCTTTCCAATTTACGCTGCTGCACTAATTCACAATTATTTTTTCTTTCCTTTCGTCACTTCTACTGTTTTTATTAATAGAACTCTCCATGTTTCCATCAATGGTCTTTATAGTTTCCTTTATCTTTTTCTTTTGTTTATTTTAAGGTCGCTTTTCCACATCTTGGTCATATAGGGACCATTGTGATTTTTAAACTGTAGGGGGAACTGTAGGGAGACCACAAACATCCATGCCCGAGGCGAGATCTGAACCCACGACCCTTCGAGCCGAGGCAGCTACGGCCCTTCAGCCTTAACGACCTCGGCTGTGTAGGCCGGCTTTATAGTGTGTATAGTATGTATTTATAGAATGAGGTATGGAGTACCTCAATCTGAAGGGGGAAGCATTAGCAAATTTTAACAATTTATCAAATTTGTAAACATTTTAAAGTTTATTCATACACTAAATGCCAAAATGCGATCAAATGTACGTAGCATTTATTTATGCTAACTCTGACGATAATAAAAGTAAATACAATTACCCATTTTCTGAATTACATATCAGAAAATTAAGTAGTGAATTTTACACGTGTTCTAGTTGTTACAAACTATGAAAAGGTCTCTGAAATTGTATAATGCATTGCGGCAAAAATTGTAACTTTTTCGGACAAAACGATTTTCCAAATAAGTGCTTTATTTATGAGCCACAAACCTTTTCACGTCCATCTGGATTAAATTGAATTGAAATTTGTAAATAACTGCTTCACTGAATTGTGGAATAACGTCACGAACGCTCAGTTACGTTATTCATTTTTGAGGATTAATTTCTGCAGCAATTAACGCACAATCGAACAGTCGATGACTCACTTCATGAACACGTACAACTGTTTCCAGGAATAAACGTTAAGTATTCCAATGCACCGATTACAATAGTTTTAGAGGACAAAATTTCTGCAAGTTTTTATTATGATCCTCATTATTATTTTTGGGTAAAACAAGTATGTACACTGCTCGCAGTGTGGGGAAAAATTATTAACAATAATGATGTTGATAAAAAGATGATAATATAAACATGAAAAACAACGAAAACACTTATGAAACACAGAAACAAAACACTTACGAAACACAAAACAATAATTACTGTGTAAGATAACAGTATGTTATAACTTATATGTTATTATGTTATATTATGTTATTATGTTATATTATGTTAATGTAATGTTGTGTAACCCTCGAAAAGCTGTTATGACCATGCCTTGATTGTTCTGTATGATGATGGTATGTAAGATAAATAATATGTGATACTGTATTATGTTATGACCAATACATTCTGATACTTTTGTTTATGTAATGACTGATGAAGTCATAAGTATCTGTAAACACCTGTAATTAAAAATGTTGTCGCTAATAACCTTAGTCGTTGATGCGACAAAAAATAAACAGGAAAAAAAATAATTACTGATGTTATATAATATACGTAGAGAGATCATAGAGTAAAGAAAACCTCCACACATTGCTTTCTTTTATTTAAACTTATACGTAATAATTATCTATTGAATGTGAAAGTATAGAATAACCTCCAAATTAAAATTTCTAGAGCATAAAATCGTCACATGCGTTCCGACTTACAACTTCTGCAACTGTTACGGTGCTTTGCTGTCGCTCATATAGCCAAATACCAAATTAGTATAGTATGCAGATAACAAGAAAATAATTCAAATAAAAAACATTTCCGCATCACCATATTTAGAGTTAATTTTAATGATATTATAATGAGCAGATTAAAATTTTATACTTCATATCTTGATTAGTACCTATTAAATTCAACTGAGATATATGGAAGTTATAAATACGGAATTACATGATTTGCTAGAATTACTAATAGAATTATAAATTAGTAATCTAAATTACTAACTTGCTAGAATCTAATTACTAATTTGCAATGTGCACGGAAATCACCAAAACACTATGGGGCCTCCGGCCATGTCGAGGTATCTGTGGTTTCGTCAAATACCTAGTAATCTGATGAAAAAACAAAAACAAAAAAAAAGTATTTATTTTGAATGAAAAATGCTAATATGACATGTTGTCATTCTACCTATCATACCTATCATTCTACCTGAGCGTACCAATTGAATCATCATACTCAGTGACTCTCTGCTGACATAGCTGACGTCATGTGACAAGGAACCAAGGAAGAGGCCGACCGCCATTAAATGTTTTCTACGTACGTGTTGCGATGTGAAACAGAAACATCTTTTTATATTCTTGGTATGTGAAGAATTGTTGATCTGTATAAAATGTATCTCTGTTTGAACTGGAGATCCTGACTTCGTTAAACGTTTCTGTTACTCTCTGCTTTACACTGAACCCCATATTTTCCATTGGCGTGAAAGGATTGGATCAAATGACAGGTTTTGAAATGACATATTGAAATGCATTTTTTTAAATATCAGTGACAATATAGGCAACACAGTGAAACTAAGTTCGAATTTGAACGTCCAATATAAGAACAAATTACTGCTTTTCTATTCTCTCTTCTCTCTTACAAACCAGCACTAGATGCGTGTTTGTTTTGAAAAGGTGTCACATTCTGACCGCGCTCGTGCACAGCGGAGGCGCTCAATGTGAAAGGGAGATTGGTAGGTGGGTAGGGAACTGGTGCGGGGCGGGGAGATATGAAGCAGAGGACGGGAAGTATGAATTGAATTAATGCCTTATTTTAATGGCGAGATTCGGGCAATTAGGCCCGCTCTTCCGTGTGACCACGCATGTTTTGCTACGCTCCTTTCACCAACTAGCAGAGGAAGGAGGAATTTCTTGGGCGAGAAAAAGGCGATTTTGAATTTAGGTCAGAGGCGTCATTTAGGCTTGAGGATCTTTTACATGCAAGAACATCTACTGACATGAGGCAGCCGACTTTACTTCCCCTCCGAAGGATTTTTTCGCCCTTAAAAATCCACGGCTTCGTTCGGGTTTGATCCCGCCAACTTGGGCTTGCCAGTCCGATACGCTAACCATTAGACCATCGCCGCGCGATGGTGGTTACGGTGATGTGGCGTGTGGGGCGTGAAGCGTGTGGAAGGGTGAGGTGAGGAGCACAGACGCAGAGAAGAGATGTGGGAGGAGCGGACGAGTGGGTTTGAATATGAGGGAAGCGAACACAGGCGAGAGTGTAAGACTGGGTTGAGGGATGAGGGATGTGCCTCCACAAGCTGGGTGAGGAAAAACTGTGGCGGAGAAGCGGAGCCGGACGGGAGTGTGGCGCGCGGTGAAGCGCGCAATGGAATACGGTCTGTGGAGAACAGATCGATGGACCACAGTGGATGATGTAGGAACGGGTCATCTAGCTGTGTAGAGAGACAGGAATGCGGTAGGGTAGCGTACTTAACAATCTTGCCATATAGAACCGATTCCTTCATTTATAATGAAACTATCACATAATTTCTTCAATCATGAACAAGGGGTAGTCACTTACGAAATAGGAACTGATCAACTTCGCTGATTCAAAGTTGTTTCGTCTATCAATTGAAGAGCCTCACGGCTGAATATTGTACTGTCTGTTAATGTAAAATAAAATTTAATAGTAAAAAAGGGTAGCGAGCCGTGAGGCACGTTCGGTTGAGAAGGACGCGGGAAGCAAGGCCGGAGTGCAGGATGCGGGGCGTGGCGGTGCGGAGGAGGTTCGGGGCTGTAGGATGCTGGACAGTGTGCGTTACAGTGAGGCACGGGGTGCAGACCGCGGATGGAGGTCGTGAGCAGTATAGAACGTGACGCGACGGAGGCGGGGTGTGAGAAGCAGGAGCGCGGGGTGAAGGTGAGGGTCCAGGTTGAGGCTATGCGGAATAGGAACGCGGCTACAGGACGCCGGGCAAGGAGCGTTGGAGCGAGACGGGATGCAAACGCGGGTGGCGATCATGTGAGGTACAGAACGTGAAACGGCGGGAGGCGGAGCGTGGGGAGCGGAGGACTGGGGTAAGGACGTAGAGTTGCGGATCAGGTACGGGGCTGCAGCTCGCGGGGCAGGGAGCAATGGAGCCGAGTGCGAGATGCAGTCCGCGAGTAGAGGTCGTGAGGGGTATTGACGTGAGACGCGTTGTGAGGCGGGGCGCCGGGGTCGGCGGGGAGCGAGGAGTGTGGGGGATGAAGGTGAGGGTGGGGCGCAGCGCTGCGGACAGAAACTCGGCTACAGGACGCCGACAGGGTGGTTAGAGCTCGTGCGGCCAGTGACTAAACGGTGGCGGGTGGAAGGACGAGGAGGGAGGGCAGGAGGGTGAGGGGTACGACGCCGTGAAACGGTGAGGGGCGGGGCGCCGGGAACGTGAGACGGGGTATCGAGGTGAGGGTGCGGGGCGCAGGGCCGCGCGCCTGACGCGGCGCCGAAACGCAACTTGTGGCGCTGCGATTTGTGTGCAGCTTCGGCGGCACGGCGGGCGCTTCTGATGGAAACCGAAGCTCCGCGCCGCCGCGTCGCCCTGTATGCGCGGCTTTTCATCGCTCGCTGATTAATAACTTGTGCGGTAGGGCCGGGGACGCGGGGAGGCGGTCGGCCAATTGCTTCCCTTGAGACGCGGTGCTTACGGAAACCCATTCAGCGGTGGATGGGAAGATCCCGAGCTAGTGGTGCGCGCGCGCGCGCCCGCCGTCCCCGCCCCCGTCCCCGCCCCGCCCCCGCCGCCACCGCCAGTAACCTCCGTTTCCCGTAGCCCTGTGGTTGCCACAGGCTGTGAGTTGTGCCTGCTGCCGTCCCCACTGTGAGACACCCACCATGTCTGGCTGTTTTCGTGCCGCACACTCTGCCCACGTATTACCAATTCCACTGACGCTGTATGCTAGGCCTACGAGCCCATTACCATTTCAATCATCATTGATGCCTGTTTCGTTAGCCGTTCGTTTAAAACCTCACCTACCACCACATGTTTATCTAGCTCCCCAACCATATCCTCAAAAGTATACCTCAACATCTACGGTAACTCAATAAGTTTCATATTCCTTTGTCACGCAAGGACCTCTCTACAGCTTCTTCACTACTGTTGCGTGTTCTGAAGCATCCTGACGCTTCTTTTAATTCATTCGACAAACATCACCCGTGGCGCCTATAATCCACGTGACGAGAAGAAAGAGTCATACAAATGATGTTTCTCTTCCTAAACTGGCATATGAATTTAAAAACTATTACCGTCCAAAATAAATACACATTTATTTTGTATCTCTCGTAATTTGTTTATATTCTATGCTCTAAGTCTCACCACGGACAACATATCTCTCATATCTTCCGCGAATATCAAAAGCGGTATTCTATGACAACAAGAAAAGCCATATATCTCACTTTCTGCTAGCTACTCTTCCCTCAGCCGGTCTTTTACCAACGTAACGCAACCACTGTACATACCATCTCATTTATAATTGACCATCATATATCATCCACCGTACCGTCACCCATACAGAATTGAACAACAGCAATCAACCATTAAGTTCGCCAACAGCATAACAACATGTCTGAAAGGGGAAGTCATAAAGGAGTAGATTCAACCCTCCCCGATTGTCAGAAAACAGTATTTCACTCACAATCGTAATAATTTTCTCTTCAATTTTTGAAAACGAATTACGATAAGTTAAACAATTGATTTATTAGTTATAGAAATATTTTCAACCTTTTTAATGTACAATAAAGGTACAGAGATTGTAATATCATGTCTTTCGATACAGAGATTTGATGTGAAATTGAAGTGAAAAATGATGTAATGCATTATATTTGTTCGCAAATAGTTCGCCAAAATATCGCCTGCGATGTGTTTGAAATTCATTGGGGAGAATTTTGTTTGGAACTATGAAAAAAACAAAACAACAAATAATACAAAAACCAACAAAAATAAATACTTTCGTTTTCTCACGTTGAATATTCAATAAGTTTCGTAGCATTGGGCGTCACCAATCGCCTTGATGAGGAGTCTTTTTAAATCTCGGTCCATCTAAACTCACCCACCCGCCTGTGTTGCACTCTGGTCCGCCCAACCCCACCTCAGCTCCACACCGCCTGGCTCCACATCGCCGCGCCGCCCTCGCTCCGCCTATCCCCATCCCCGACTGCTCCAGTCTGCCTCGCTTAATTCCCCCTCTCCCTGCTCCGCCTCTCCGCTCCGTCTTGACTGTCCAGGCCCCGCCTCACACTTCCTTTGTCCACCCCTCGCCTCGCTCTGCCTCATCCTTCCCATATCCGTCTCTCTTCTCCTCACACTTCCATTATCTGCTTCACTCTTCCCTTCTCCCTCTCACCCGTCCCTTCCGCGCCCCTCCCCGCCTCACCCTTCCCTTCTCCGCCCCGCGCATTTGATCCGCCGCCCCGTCAGAGCAGCCTCTGGGGTGGCGAGAGGCTTCCCGCGGGCGGCGGCGCCGCAGCGACAGCGTTTGCGAATTCCCTGAAATTTGCGAAGCCGCTTTTGGACGTTCGCGCGCCCCGCGTGTTCCGAGATGCCTCTCCAGATTTGATCGCACTTTCTAAAAAGCCGCGCGACAGGGGGTCGTCATCGGGAAACGAAAGAATCCGAACGCGGTGATGCGGGTTCTAAGAATTTATTTTTATTGATAACATCATGCACTTTCCAAGTTTCTTGATTGATTCCAAATTTAGGTATCTTCTGTATTTCTGCAAATTTCTTAAAGTCAGTTTGAACAATAAATTGTATTTTAAACATTGTGTATCACATTTTGAATTTTGTTAATTAAAGTCAGAAAATGTTATTAATTTTCCTCTGAGATTTCTGGTAGGTTTTTATAAATAATGTTTATTTATAAAGAAACATTGGTAAAATGTTCTTATAATAATCCTTTGATAATAAGTTCCCATATTTTCCTTATATCTGGTTCATATCTAACTTGACATGCGAACAATCATAATAACATAATAATATCATAATAATTTAAATATTGGAACTTTGAACTTATTCAAATATTATTGTTATTCAAAAAGAAATTACCTTCAATGCAATTAGAACTTGCTATCATCTTCCGAGTACGTAGGACGCACACCCAACCCCTTGGACAAGTCTTTACTGCAAGAGCAACCTGCTGGTTTGTTTCGTCTGCCCAATCCATCGATCCGAGGTGGCTCGTAAGTCACAAAAGTCTTCTTCTCAGGCCAGCGTAACTCATGAGCTCGTTGACTTTTGGCGGTAGATAATGTAGATTGTGGCAAGATCGTGCTGCGAACAGTTGTCTAAGGACCTACTGCTCGACGCAACCATGTCTTCTAGAGCTCACACACACACACACACACTGTGGAAGATAAAAAAAATAGGATACGGCGATACCTGGTTAGCTGTGAATGCACACATGCCACAGCACATTGTACAGTATCTATGTGTGGAGGCGGCTACGTACATTCGGTATTCGACGTGTAGCAAGCGACTGCCCGGCAAATCCCGAGTAATAGGGGTGGTTCGCTTGCCCTTTGCTCCCATCCTCCGCTTGTCGGTATTTTGGGCATATCAAAGACGATTAGCTGCATGGGAGTGGGTGAGTAGCTGCTCACTATTCGGCGAATGGCCTTTATGGGATTGGGATTCAAAGAAGACATATTACTGCGAACTTGGGTGCAATGTCCCAAGCCTCACTCCGGCGATGAAAGATGATAATTACACTGATGAATGAAAGGAATGAAAATACTCACCGTGCTCACCGGCTGGGAAATACTCACCGTGCTACACAGACCAGCAAACATAAATGCTTAAGTCGGGATTCGGAATTGCGAACATTGGCGTAACTTGAAACGCGTTCACTTCAACGATATCCACTACACAGGTCGGCAATAAATCTACTTTTTCAACTCCATATATGCAAGGAGTTAGATTCAAAAAATATATTAATAAAAATATTAAGAATAATAGTGAACACTCTCGATGCAAACAGACAAAACTATCGAAAGCAGTAAGTGCAGACTGTGCACATCAAAGGAAAAAATAATAACTTAATAGTTAGTATGTTTAATAAAAAATAAAAACCGTGACTTAAGAAAGATTACAAAGTACACCTTGACAGAGTGACCATCGTATTACGCAATGTTTCCGGTAAATTATGCTTAGTGACGAACGAAAAACGATTTCATGCTACAAAATATACGATAAAAGGTAACAGTCGTTTCGAGATATTCACCTCATTTTTTGTAATGCGTTTTGTAACATCACGTAGTCAATAATTTTTATTTTCAAGTCAACAAATTAACAAGGTTTACGTTACACACCCAATAAACATTGTTAATTAACAATTATCTCACAATAATACTTACATCTATACTTTCGAAGTTTGATACTGCCCAACATTTGATACTAAAACAAAATATACTAAGGTAGTGTATACTGCCCCCGCATTACTATTTTCTTACTAAATATTTCGTTCGTCCGGCTACTTTCTATCTCAAATCATAAAGTTATAAATGCGAATTTTTTACCCTATCGTAGAAATGTACAGTAAAGTGAGTTGACGATCCGGGCTAATGCAGAGACTTGAGTTTTTATTAAATTACGGATAGACGACAGGAAACAATGTTCATTGCTTCTACTCATAATAAAAGACAGTCATTTCCGTTCAGAGTACGAAAATGTTGCATAAAATTTTAATTTACTTCAAAGATCAAACATTGTTCTATTTTCACATCTCGTCTTTACAACATACGCGTAACAGCAATGGAAAAAAGACGTAAAATTTGAAAATGTCTAGCTTTTAAACCTGTAATAATTGTTGCCACAACACTACATCTTCCCACTGACCTACTAACACATTCCAAATAATTACTGACTTATTCTTTCATGTTACTGTTAAACTCAGTAAACATGTTTCTTTCCAAGTGATATTTGCTAAAAAAATTAAAACACACACATACACACTACCTATTCATCCTCGAATACGAATCAAATTCACTATTTCCTTTAGACCTCTCTATTGTTTTCGTCATTGTCTTTATTTTATTTCTTAAATACTTTTCTCTTCTAATCAGCAATGTTTTATAGTCTACTACCAAGTTAATTTCATATGGCGGAAGGGTTCAATTGCTCGACTATATTTTTATGAAATATTTTCTACTTTAATAGTTTGAGGGATGGATTACCTCAAAACTCATGAATAAACGATATATTGCAAACTCTTATGATAATTTCGAAATAAATGCACTTTTGTTAATGTATATTTATAAAAAATATGTGTACATTTTATATTTAACCCGAGGTTTTTAGCATATTCGCCTATGCGGGGAAATTTGAAATACAATATAAAACAATACATCAGTACCGGACCGGATGGTCGAAATCGCTAAGGCAGTAGTGCCGTAGCGATCTCGGACGGAAGGATTGCGGTTTCGAGTTCCGTCTCGGGCATAGTTGTATTATGTTCGTCCTTTCACCCTCCCCCCCCCATCACTATCATATCGTGTACTCACAGTTACCACACCGTTACAAGCAATAGTAGTCGCTAGTAGTTGATGCGACCTTACATAACAAAAAAGAGTGTCAGTGTTATTTTTGTATTATTCGCTTCTAGTCGTCGTATCGGCTTTTAAATGTTGCTATAATTAGCCACTCTCTATTTCATAATGTTATATGATATATTATTAAAACAATATAGATAATACGTGTAATTAAATCCCGCCATGAAATATCGAAAATAATAGACTCTGAAATGGTACTTATTAAATGGGAAATGTATTTATTTAATAAATAATCTAAAGACAATCGAGAAAAATGAAATTAATTAAAGGAAATAATATTAATTAGTCAATAAAAATGTTATTTAGAGATCTTGTAGAAATGTATGAGTAAAGAAATGAATTGTGGCGGTGAAACGGTAAATAAACGTAATCAGATTCGTCTTGGGCATATTTGCCAATAGTCGAAACATTCTCAGAGAATTGACAGAAATTAGCAAGTGTGCTGATTTAAATAAAGCACGTGGTGTTTAAAAATTGTAAGAGATATGGGAGAACGAGTTGGGACATGAGAAGTACACTTCGTGTACGATACTTTTTTAATGATTTTTGTGAAAGGGTTGATGGTCTTTGAGCAGATGTAAAAACCCGTTTTTCGGTTATTAACTGTAGGATGATTTAAGTCCACGATTAATTTTTATAAATTAGTTGAATGAAGAATTAGTGAATATCATGTGTGGTCATTAGCTGGAGGGAGTCGTTTTTCGCTAAGATTCAATATGGCCCGAAGCAAGGGAAGTATTTATATATTACATAGGAACACCAAGTCATGTTTGAAAGCTAGATATTTTGAGAATTTTAAAAACAAAATCAAGAGTGACGAGAGTGGATGTGAATATTATATTTTTGTTTATTGGGTGAAGGTGCAAATATTTCGATTGTTGTATTGTAATATAGCATTATTGTTTATTTTCATTTCTATATTATGCAACTGTGACGAGACATGACAACAAATTACATTTTGACAGTTGTTTGAATTAAAATTTAATGAATCATTAGTTTCATAAGTTCGAATGGCTGTCTTATTGTTAGTAGTAATAATAGTCGTTGAACCCGTTTCCCCCGCTCATTCTTAATATTATTAAAAAACTAGTCCCTCTTCTAGAGGAATTCGTCAACCCATCTTAATATCAATTTTTCCGATCCGCAATCAAAATGTATACACTTACATGAGCGAAGAAGGATGAATATAGAAAAATAGCTAGCCGACGAGCACAAAATTTTAAAAATAGTAAGAATATTAAAAATTAAAATACTTAGTATATTGAAAGGGTGGATTGCAGTGACCGCGCAACGTCGGGGCACGAAATATTAAAATATAGTTAAGAATATAAAATTTACTTAATAATTGAGGAAAAACACATGACTGAGCCCATATGTAAGAACAATTTCAATGTCAAACATCCTCCATGATGCTTGTGTTGTCCTTATTCTCTATCATTTAATCCAGAATGCGTTGAAGAGTACCATCTATGTGGAAACTCTCAAAACACTTAAACGTTTCGATAAAAAACAAGGTTAATATTTTTTTCGGTGGCAACCCACATTTGACGAATATTATTGAATAATTAATTTTATAATTCAATTTATTTACTAAATTAAAGAGAACAGCACCGTATTTTATCACGTTGAGGGGATAAATGATATACAAGGCAATTAAA
This sequence comes from Gryllus bimaculatus, assembly GCA_017312745.1. NCBI lineage: Eukaryota > Metazoa > Arthropoda > Insecta > Orthoptera > Gryllidae > Gryllus > Gryllus bimaculatus. The sequence goes on from BOPP01000099.1 coordinate 3,022,475, forward strand.
TTTTACTATTGAGAGTGAAACCTCACACATTTCAGTTCCCAATTGAAGTCGCGTAAGTACCATGAATTAGATACTGATCACATCCCAGCCATTATCTCTACCCGTCTCCCAGTTCCCCGTCCAATTCCCCCCTCCACGATATCCGAAAACACACTTAATGTGGATTGGAAAACATTTAACAGAAATATCAACTTCTTAATCCCCCCGTTTAAAACATAAAAATCTCTAACAGACATCGACGATGCATTATCAATATTTAATAACACAACAATTAAAGAAATAAACAAATTACAAAAAACAAAATTCGAGACCCTTATACTAAACTAATCAAACCTCTACCTGATAAAATAATCTAACTAATTAAATTAAAAAATAAAACCAGAAGACTCTGGGACTTATTAAGACTACGATCTATCAAATAACAATCATTTAAATAATACTTGCAAAAAGGTCTCGTACACATGCAGACAGAACCAATACACAACCATATTACAATCTCTAAATGTAAGAAACAACTCTATTCCAAAAAAGAATTGAAAACAAATTAATTCCACATATATCAACAAACATAGGCAAAGTACCTCTCCTAGCGCCAAAACATAAGCCTTACAAAACATTTCCAAAATACCTTAACACCAAATAATTATCCTTCACACATAAAGCACCCCGAAATCCTTCAAATAGCCTCTTCCCCTATCTTTAACATACCCAAAGAATAAAATATCTGTTCTCGCGAAACAAAAGCACTAATTAAGTAATTCCCAAATATGAAAGCCCCCGGACATGATAAAATTAGATCAATAATCTTAAATATCTCCCACCGTCAGCCTTAGCCTTCCTGAGGAATATCTATAATTCAATTGTAAGAACTGGATACTTCCCCTAAGTTTGAAAACTTTCATTCACCCCATTCTGAAAGCACATAAAAATCACTCCAATGTAGACAGTTCCCGGGCCATCAATTTAACCGTTATTGCCAAAATATTCGAAAAACTAATTCTTGCCAGATTAAACCAACATCTCAAAAACATTTACATAATCCCCAAACATCAATTCGAATTCATTGCTTACCACTCAACTGCCCACCAACTACTTAGTATAACAGAACACATCCATTCTGCATTTCAGAAAAAGCAACACACAATAGCTACATCCCTGGACATCACGCTAGCATTTGGCAGAATCTGGCACCCGGGTTTATAAACTAATAAAAGCTGGAACCCCCACTTACATTATTCACGTCATTACAAGTTTCCTAACAGACCGTTCATTCTCAGTAATAGTCAACAATACACTCCACACACTATCAGCATTCATCAGGCATCCCGCAACATTCTCCTTTATCTCCAACATTATTCAATAAATACATCTCAGATTTTCCATCATCAACAACTTCTAATATAGTTCAATTCGCAGATGATACAGCACCATTTGGCTCAGGATACTCACTAAATAAAATCCGATCATAAATTTGAACCCACTTAAACAGAACTAAATCTTGGGTTAACATCCGAAAAATTCAACTTAATCCCGACAAAACCACAGTAAAAAACTTCTCATTGAGAATGTTTTCCCATCCGTTAGTAATCAACAGCCCTCCCATCACCTGGACCCCACCATCATAACCCATAAAATACTTAGGACTTCACTTGGACACAAAACTAACGTGGAAAATCCATATAGATATCAAAATGAAACAAGCAAGAAATAAATTATTTCAACTCCGGCCACTAATCAACAAACACAAATACCTGTCACACACAAACTCTACAACAATTTATAAAGCTATAATAAGGCCACTAATACTCTACGCATGTCCAATATAGACACATGCAGCCCCCATAAAAATATCAATAATATCCAAGTAATTCAAAACAAATTTATCAGATTAATCACAAATGCCCCCTTGTTCGTAAGTAATAAACATTTCGAATTAAACATCACTAAAGCAATAAACCAATTAGCCCATATATCACATAAAATCTACCAAAACCTAACAAACATCACAGCAGCATCCCATTCCAAATTAAAGAAAAAATTAAACCACACCCAAATAAAAAATAAATTCCGCTTTGAATCCTTTCTCAAAATCTTAGCCAACCATAATCCCGAGGTTCTCTCCCAGAGTATTCTTTCCAATGTATAGATTAAGTTAGCTTAGATATTGTAAGTTTAAGATCACATCTGTAAAGTAATTATAGTAAATGATGTATTCCATCTAGAACAAATAAATATGTTAAAAAAAGAGAGTGAAACCTCTGAAAAAGCATGAGTAAAGAGTATAGGAAGAATGGTAAAATAGCGGAACTGGCTCTGAAGAAAATAATTTTTAATCATTTTTCTAGGTGAGCGTAGTGTGATGTGCAATCATTATTGGCCCACTTCTGTAGCTGGTGTGGCTTCAGACGTTCAGGTGGCATTTGAAGCCTTTGAGATGCACGAGCACCGCTGCGCGGAATGATGCCCCTCCCTCAGCTCAACCAAGATTTCACAAATGGACTATTTTATCAGCAGTGCATTGCTCAAGTATTGGAGTTGGTATAAATTGCAATATAATATAAATACAGGGTTATTCAAAATTATGGTCGGGGTTTTGTGATTTTTTTGAGACAATGTAAGTAAATACGATTATTATAGTTGCTGCGATTTATAGAACAACTCTGGAAGTTTCGTTATCAACAACTGTAGTTACCTCAGTTAAAGTCAGATGGCTGTTACAGCGATATTTTAAAAATGGCGGCGAGCGGTAAGGTAAAAGATTTATACTCTCGAGTGTCAGCAACATCTATCCATTACCATAGTGGAGAGTCATTTTCGAACGAAAAATGAAAAAGACCCTCCTTCCGACAACTCTATTCGCAGATGGTTCGCTCAATTTGTGGATACGGGCTGTTTGTGTAAAGTGTGAAGCATTGGGCGCCCCGCTGTGTCAAAAAGGGAAGTCGTCATGATCAACGTGAAGGAGAGGGATTCGCAGGACAATCACTAGCACGTGCGCCCTACACCACTGGGGTTTGCACTCAATCCTCGAACAATTCATGTGGAATGTTTTTCTTCAGTTTCTCCCATTTTTTCCGTTTCTCATTTAACTATTTCTTCATTACCATTCACATCATTATCATTATCATCTAGTAATCACTCATGGACCTTAATGATCTCAGCAGCTGAAGAGATTAAGCAGTTGAAATTAATTAAGAGTTATCATGAACCTGCTTGGAAAACCGACGTTGCTGCTGACATCTATTATTGACTCGCTGTTACAGGATATAAGAATGCTGATTCTCTCGTTGCTGGCTTTATACTCGGTGTCCAACGATGTCCATGTCCATTCATACTCCTACAGTAAACCCTATCACCAACATTTATCTCCTATAGTAATCCCTAACACCAACATTTATCACTTTCGTTAGACACTTTAATTCGATACAGTGTGACGTGACTTCAGCTACTACAGGCTCTTACTACATGTAAAAGAATTGTAATGTATCTACCGAGAAATGATTATGATCATTATTCTTCTCCCTTTAAATTTAAGAAAATTATGATTAAATCACATTAATACAAAATATTTGTTGATTTTATTACATACGTTTCCATGCACAATCTGCGGTGTAAATTCAAATACCGCTCACTTCGATTTTTAGGGAGTATAACACCTCATTCTACTATTTGCTCGATATTTCTGAATTTAGATATCTTCCATTTCGCCAAATATCTCGTATGCTGCTCTAGAAAAATTCCCTCCCTGCAATTTAAAACAAATTAATAATTGAATTAAATATGCTTTCTTAACAGAATTGGCACGAGCCTTGGAAATATCAATTCAATAGGAGTGATGAATGAGACTGACAAATTTCCCTGTTTAACTCAGACATAGCATTAGAGATGGCGTTCATATTTCCATTTCACTTGAAAAGCGAAAGCAATGTTTTGTTTTTATTGTTTTCATTTTAATCTCTCTAAACACACCTATGTGTTTCTTCACTGCTACATTAAACACTGAGGTTACTCCGGATGGAATACTATTCCTCAATTGAAGGGAAAGTACACAACGAGTATCAGTTCACGAAATAAAATTGTCTCCAATGTCAGTGGATTTGAATCTAATATCAATGTATATGCTAAATAAATCACAAACGTATCTGTAATATCTTCCATTCCCAGTGTAGAAACACAGATAAAGGAGTTTTTAATGTCGCTTATCAAGTAGCGTACCTATTAATATGAAATTACATAAAACTCTATTTAGAATGTAGAAATTTTACTAGATTTTCTTCGAATCGTCTCACATACTGTGTATTTTAAGAGTTAACTCATACAAAGACGGTAGTGACAATTAACATGTCACGGTGATATGAGTGTGGACATGAGTACATAAAACAAGCCCAGACATTTTCGCGAAAATACTTCATATAAATTTGCCAAGAGACGATCAGACATTTGAACGCAGATATGTAGAAATGAAAAGTGAGAGTTACGCTAGCAATTGCCTCAGATAGATCCATTTAATACAATTTGAAGAAATTAGCGAGCCCAAATGTGGTAACGATGGTCTTGTAGACGGGCTAAGGGGCTATCGGCTGAGCGGGGAGGGATGCTGCGGGGGCGCGTGGCCCAGGAGCCAATGGCGGATCGCGTCTGTTGCAGGCGGCGGCGGCAGCGGCTGTAGCGTGCTGCGTGACCTGCGCGGCGCGCGGCCGTGGCGGCGGCGGCGGGGGCGGCGGGGGCGACGGCGGCGGCGGTGGAGGCGGAGGCGGACGACGCCGCGCTCCCCTATATAAGCGCCATGGAGAGCTGCTACATCCCCAACAACCCGCACTTCGGGCTCGGGGTGGAGCCGGGCGGCGTGGGCTTGGGCGTGGGAGGCGGCGTTGGCGGTGGCATCGGCGGCGGAGGAGGAGGCACGGGGTCCCCCGGCCCGCCGCACGCGTATTGGGCGCCCGAGGACATGGGGTCGTTCTCGCTGCCCGCGCTCGACCTGGACCCGCTGCCCAGTCTCTTCCCCTTCAGCCCCTGCGCCAGCAGCTGCAAGTGAGTGCCCGCCCGCCCGCGCTCGGGCGCCCGCCCGCCCACGCGCAACCACTGGCCGCCCGCGCCCAGCGCTGCTCGCCAGCGAAGGCACAGCTCTACTACTTCTGAGAACGACACACCACAATATTTATTTTCAAGTATAGATGTGTAATAAATTATGTAGAATATTTTCAGTTGTATTACCAAGGCGATCACTAGTCCAAAAGAGTCTTTCTTCAACTGGATGGCAGGTGAAAAGGTATTACTTGGCATTATACTGCTTCCCCACAAAGACAAAAGTTTGTCAAAAATTGCGTTATAATATTAGTCTTCTTGGTGCTCGCCACTTCATCAGTAGTCATGCGACTTAATTGGTGATCCACTTCTGTAGACCATATGATTATTTCTTCTAGATATATTGGATGAATTATCAGGTTTATATTACTACAATTTGTTCTGGGAATTATTTCCTGAATATTTATTTTACATTATATATTTGTGACGCAGTTTCATAATTAATAACTACAGGTGTACTAAAAAGGCGTCATATTGTTATGACGAAGAGGTTTATTTATTTGATGAAGGATAGCTTGATTCATACTTAACATTGAATATCGTTCGCTCCAAAATTAAATAAAAACATGTTTGTATTATTATTCGCCATAGGCACTAGCTATCTATCTATCATTTTTTTCTTATGACTATAAATTTTTACGAAGTGTTGTTGTACTTTTCGTTTATAAATTATTGCCTGAAAGTCTCAAAAAACCAGTTCTCAGTAAAATGTAATTTATCAAAACAAAAATCATATAAACTTTGAGAGCTTAAAATTGTGAGTGGAGTTCATAGTGATTTATATTAATCTTTCTTCGCGCACTTATGTATTATTAGGAGATAATAACTAACGTTGAGTTAGCAGTAATCAGATTCATAGTTACTTATTCTCCACACAAAAAATACATTACTCTATTAGCTAAATCTTACATTAAAAGAGGAAAAAATACACTAAATATTTTAATTTGCTTTGCCAATTATTTTAATTTTTTATATTGGCAATGCTATTCTCTTTATTTGCAGTTTACTATGCAATCATAAACGTTAAAACGAAGATTATTTTTTCTACTTCCAATTATTTACCCACATAATTAAATAATTGTTGGATTTTTCTTGGGTAAGACCAATATATTAACTTTCATTATGTTTCTAAACAAGGACATACTTGTCCACCAATACATTCCCGAGTGTCAACAATGAATCTGGTGCCAATTAGTTTTCACATTAGTTACATTATATGGTAATGTCCTGTAAAATATTCTTTAGATCCTAGAAGATCGAAATTATTTTTCAAGTGAAATAAAGAAACATAATATTTTGTTTTAATCAAATTTTATTTTACTAAAATAAATTTATTGTAACACTTGGAAACCGTACGTTTGAATCAACTACATTTATTTAATTCACTTGATGTTAGTGCTGGAGATTTAACTTCCAAAAAGAAGCGCAAAGGCTTAAAGAAAAGCCAATAAAATTTGAAGACAAACAATGACAAATGTATGGTCAAAAAAATAAGATTCTCAAAAGTCGAAGTTCATATTTACTCCATTCACTTTGATTCCTGAATCATACAAAATTAATCAAACAAAGAAGCTAATATCGATTTGTATTTGGTCTGGAGCCTTTTAATGCGCTACTAAGCATTCCCTATGCGATTTGCTCGTAACGTGCTCAAGAAAGTTCAGCGTTCAAAAAAATGAGCTCGCAAGTTCAAGACACAGGATTAGCCCTAAAGTAACCATTTTTAAGTTTAACTACTAAAGTTTAAAATACAAAATGGGGAGGTTAAAGCACAAGCTAACGTTTAAAGTGTGAAAGTTTGTCCACTTAAAGATATTTGTCAGGATACTGAAAAAAGAAGAACATCATTCATTCCCATTCCACAGTGACAAATGCATAAGCTCTCACATCTTTCTTGTCAACATTTTCACATATCAGGAAGCTATACTACCCAATATTGGGTTTAAGTTTCTTAAGAAATAGAAATTATGTGGTTAAAGGTCCATCAAATTGAGTGAATGCTGGAGTTGTTCACGAGATATGATTATTTGTGCATTTCTATGGGGATGCTTTGCGCCACTTACATCAATAACACCGGGAGGTGTATCTTTCAGAAATTACTTCTGAGAATTGCAGACCCAGTCCGCATGCTCACGCGTTTGTGAATGTGATTTTAATGTTATCATAGATGAAAACTGTCACCTAAAATTTATTTTTCTTATTTAGTTTTTGCTGTGTCATTAAACATATTGTATTGAATACTAAGTATGTTGATTGTTGCTGTTAATAAATTCTGTGATTTTCGTGAAACTATTGTAAAATACATTTAGTTTGTGAAACGTACTTGCAATATAAAAAATGTTGTTTCAATAATTAAAATTATATGAAATACAATTGACTGATTAGGTAAAAATTTTTTTCACGGACTGTTTTAAAACATACGATACTCAAAATCACAGAAAACATATTGTATAATGTAAACATATTGTGTGAATGATGCAGAAACTATATTGTTGAAACGACATAATTATTTGCAAGTAGCATGGCTTTCCAACTGTGTAATTTTAAAAGGTTTGACCTGAATTATCATAGAAAAATAGTTGTAACAACTCGTCATTGTACTACTTCGAGAACAGGAATAAAGGAACTAATGTGCTTAACCTAAAAAGATAGGGCAATTAATCAATCTTGTTTGCGCAAGAGCTCACTTCAAATGAAATTCTCTTCGAGGATAATATAGTTCACAGATAAGAATTCATCAATAAGAACGTCCTCCTTGAATATTTTCGAAATGGTTCTAGACATTGAGATGAATTATTTATCAAAATATTCAAGTTGAAGGGGCTCATCGGTTCTACCTGTTGTCTTTTTGATAACTTTTTAATTTTAAATACATTAGGCTAACATCGTTTTCGTTTTGTAACACTATATTTTTTACATGAATCGATACGTTTCGCGAAGACAAATACAGCAATACTATATAAATGTTGGTACTGGATGAACAATTATAAACTCTACATAATTTATTAACACACATAAGTTTTTAAACCCGCCGTTATAGGAGTTTCGGAAGTTTGAGGTGCGGTTGGATTTCTAGTTTCCACTACCTCTATCGTTCGCCGGTTCAAAACGCCACGGATTTCGATGTCTAGCGCACTTTGGACTCTAAACGACACTCGACACTGCGAAACACTATTATAATTGTCACAGTCTAAAAATATTGGAATATACATTTGTCGCATGCTCAGAGTGAATGATGAAGGGTGCAGAGCAGGGATTTGTGGTCCGTCATTTATGCGGTCAGTTGACGTAAAAATTTTCGAACAATTTGAATTGTTATCAACAATGTAATTTCAGTAAAGTTCTTTTGTTGTGTTATTGGTTTAAGGCAAATTCAAGAGTACATTCTGAAGGTAATTTGAAAGTTCCATTAAAAAAATATTTAGTGTCAATATCTCTATTAATGACGATGCAGCAACTCAACTGTATACGTTCTTATTGTCGAATAAGGCTATGTTACAGCGAAGAAGAGAAAAGTATTTCTGTATTTTCGCAGTCTTTCGGAAATATACCAACATCATTCGAATCAGAACGAACAACGAACGAACGATTCAACGAACAATGTTTTTTTTTAAATATCAGCGTCGTTACGTTTATTGTGAAGAGCACATGCGAGGGCTTTGCCAGGGAAGAAAGCCTAGAAAGGAAAATTCGACCAATATGGTCGCCAAGACCGCTTCAGTGCTTTACGCCTTGCAGCTTGGAAACGCCTTAGCTGCCCGGCACTGAGCAACAAACATCCGAGAACGTGCATTCCGTATGACGCAGGATTCCATTGTCTTTGTTCTGATAACACAGGACTGCAAAAAATACCTTTGTCACCTTTTTTAGATCCAATAACTGATTTTATATATTTAAAGTGCAAGGATTACAGAAATGACATCCATTTTCCCGTATAACATCAGGTTTTTAAAAAAATTGCTCTTAAAATATTTATATCTTTATCTTGAAAATCGGATAACATTGCTTGATCAACACAAAACTGAGAACTGAAGTACAGTTTACTTTATATAACTTTTTATATTAGAGTTAAGATAGTGAAAATTAAACACATTAACATGAGAATATTACTTTACTGTTACTGTTCCACTTGACTGTTATCATTTCAAAATCATTTAGTTTTCATGCGGATGAGCAATCAATAGAACCGTTGTCGTTTAGACAAAAATCTCCTTGTTCCACTTGTTCTCTTGCGCACTCTAGTGGGATCGTCTCGTTGCAGTAACCAACAATAGTCAGCCCTAATTGATGTTTTCCATCGCTTTTGGTGGCGCCTTTAATATCTTTAATATCTTGGTAAAATCTGACACCCTGTTTGTCACTCACTGCTCCCAAGGTTCCTGGAAAGCAGTCTAAATGGGACTGAAGGAAATGCATTTTCAGACTCATATTACATCCTAAGGCTTCATATTTTGTCAGCATATGATTTACGTAATACGCAATGTTTGGATCTTCATAGTTTCCCAAGAACTTATGAACTACTTCTTTGAAGCCAATCCAAACTTCCCTTTCCGGAGGTGTCATTCGTGCTTCAAAATCTTCATCTTTAGATAGTTCTCTGCTCTGCGGCCCTACAAAGATGTTTCTTTGACTTTTCCTTTCAAGAGGGCGGGAAATTTTGTGAGGTACTTAAAAAAATTTCCATTCTTATCCCGTGCCTTAGTAAATTGCTTCATTATTCTCAAATTATTGTGCAAGGAAGGTAAGAATTTTGTCACGATCAAGCTATTTTTTATAATGTTCTTGGAATCTGGAATCAGTGTGTTTCTTCTAGACCATTCTCGTGTTGTTCAATGATTCTTTCTATCTCGGCTGCCCCATTCACTAATGTGACATGGGTACATTGTGTAACCCTGTTGTTATCCTAACACCATGCAGAAAACCTTTAAATCTCCGCAGATCATCCATTTATATTCATCATAATTTACCTTTTCTAGTAGCAAATTTAAGATTGTCATATGTCTTCTTAAGATGGACGGAATGTACGACTGGTGCAGATGCTAAAGTTTTACCAATCTGTTGCAACACACCTTTTAAAATTCATTTGCTTGAATCAATGAATAGCCTCCATTCATCTGCTTTATACTCTCCTAACGTATTTATGAGGTTGAAAATTCAAGTGCAATATGCAGTATACTAAGGAGTTTTCCTGGTTAAAAAACCGCACTAAGTCTTTCTCGCTATGTCTGTAAACTATAACTCGATCCTGGAGCTAAAAGATTGTTCTCTTTCAGACATGAAAATAAAACTTCAGAAGCACCCTTTGTGAGATTTAAATACCTAACCAAATCATTCAGTTCTGTTTGTGCTTGTCTAATAAGATTATTCAACTGACTCACCTGGCGTTGAACTTGAATCAGTATGTAGTACTACGCGGTTTGAAGGAGGTTCTACTTCAGGAACATCAGTGCCACGTAGTACAGGCCTTCTAGTTGACTCCTAATCAGGATAAACCATTCCATGTCTATTCTTTGAATCCTTTTACTTTACAAATGTAAAACTAACAATCATTTAGATGGTCCTTTGGCTCGTACCACACCATAGAAACTTCAAAACTTAATGGCCTCCTCTTCTCCTTCGACCAGTGTCTTAACTCTTCAATGCAAACACTGCACACTTTATGAGTGGCCCGCGATTTACTCTGATCCCCCAGTTTCATTCCAAAATAAGCGTTAAAAATATTTCTAACAAATGAGTTTCTGTTTTCTGCCCTGTTAGCTGCTATCTGACTGTGTTCTGTTACAAAATAATGCAAAGTGAAGTGACATTATCAACTGATTAACACGAATAGTATATATTTGCGTTTCTAACTCATTGAAGATAATGTGTAGATTTTCAATATCTTTTTGATTACAATTACTGAAATTAGTGAAAATTGTGATGTGATAGAGCAAAAGTAAAGGCATTATTGAATTCAAGTTACCAACGTACGTATAAAACAAGTGTCAAAATCAAAAAAGGAAAATCGATGTTGACAACTGTAATTATTCATTAAATACCAATATATATGGTATTAATGAATTTGTCTTCTCAATGCATATCGATTCTTGTAAAAAAACTAGTGTTCCATTTAAAAAATATAAGTCAGACCATTATCTATAAAATTTAAAAAATTGTATGAAAAATCTTGAAACAACGACAGACGAGACCATTGCACATAACTTGAATCGTTTGGTAACATTTCCGTATCAATATCTTCAACTGTTTAGAAAATATTCGAGGTTGACATTTTTGTCAACTAATCTTAAATACAACTAATAAGTAAATTACCTAATAACAATAATACTGTAATTGTAATACTGTAATGTGTCCCCAAAAGAGTGTCCTTGAACTCTTTCAAGGACATTAGTGTTCTAAATGTAAAATATAACAATGTTTTATATGGCCATGCGCGTAAAGAGAGATCTGAAAATGCACAATGTGACATCAACAGGAAAAGAATTACAGACTTCACTCAATGTTCAAAATAACTTTGAGTATGGGTAGTAAGCAGCACTGGTTCATGGAGTTAGTTGTTTTGGTGATGAACCAGAGGCACCAATGAAATAAAATATGGAGGGGAATATAAGACCCGATACTACCTTCTTTCTCAGGTTTGATTTTCAATAGTTTCAAAAGCAGATACCTCGCCGTCATCCTCACAGTCTTGTTCCACTTTCAGTTGACATTTTTACCTCTTAAGTAAAACTTTAACTGTTTTACAATTTTCAGCACTTGATGCTCATATTTTCCACGCACTACTAGCACTCGCGAGGCAGAGCGTTCTTACGATTTTCGGTTCTTCACCGCAGAAACTCAATCCAAAGGTCTTTGGCCGACTGCGTTCGTATTCAAACTGAAGATCGTAAAGACTTAAATGTAGCATACCAGCGCTTCCTACAAGAAAGAAGGGCCAAACACGGATCTATGAGCAATGCCTATGCGATTTTTGTGAGTCCCCAGTTCGCCAGCCTTGACCCTCCCCTTCTCCCCCTTGGAGGTACGACCGTGATTGAGTTTTCAAGAAGGAAGGCCTTCGTGCAAGCCAGCGAGTGAATCATACTGCAGGGTTTCTCACCACTGTGAGGTATGCTCGATGAACAACACAGGAATAATTCGCATTTATTTCCCAAACATTGGGTAACATGCTCTTGAGCTGATGTACTACCTACTACCGATTTTATCATTCCGCCAACCGCAGAATGTTCGCTTGATATCAGCGTATTTTACGTAGTTAGCATTCAAGAAAAGTGCACTTTAATACTTCCCTATTAAGAAATATTATTTACAAGCATAATTCTGGTATTAATATTTTGTCTATTTCGAGTGTAATAGAAACGCGAGAAAGTAAACAAAGCGAGAACTTTGAAATTCGATATTTATGGCCTTTCCCTTTACATTCGTTTATTCATAATTCGTATTCATTCTTACAGTATTATTTTTAGTTATGGTAACGTAACAATGTAAATCACTCGTGAAAATTATCTCTAACTTCCGACTTTCCGCACTGAACTCTCACTGAGGCATTAACTACTGCTGGTGCTCCATCCATGTGACTGTCGAAAGAATACATTTATCAGGGCGATACTCGGGGATACTCTACTGTTTCAGATTATATCAAAACAATCGTCTACTGGCCTGAACACACCAAACTTGGAATCGTAAGAGCTGAAATATTATTAAAACTGGGGGAACGACGGGACCTGGGTTCATGGAGTTGATGCCTATGTAAGAAACTGTAGCAAGGTTTAACTTTAATCTAATTACCAAAATAGTAAATTATCAATTTCAATGTACGGCGTAATGTCTGTTATTAGTACATACACAATTTCTTGATGTAACAATATCTCATTGTTGAATTTGTCCGCTGACATGGAATTCTCATATCAAGTATGCAACTTTGTCAAAATGTACATTTCAAGTTATACTTTTAGACTTTCATGTAAATTATCTTCATTATGTCTCAAATTAATACCTGTGATGGCGTTGAAAACCATCCTTGTGGGACATTTCACTTGTCACGGAAACGTGTGCTTATTACGTCAAGTAGAAATGGACAGGTTCTAGAAGTTAGGAAAGATAGAAAGATGTTGCAATTGGAAAATAGCGACAGATACAGGAATATTATCTTTTAAAAAGATAATATTTAAATTAACCAATGAGAGGAAGGATAAGATAATTATTACGTCAGCTGCACTGTTTAAGTACATGTATAAATCCCGAAATTATAATGTTTAATTTCCGTAAAGCTGATATCTACGAGTGTCAGAAGCGAACTGCTGTGTTAGGCTGGCCTTACACTAGCAATCAGTTTCCGCAATATCTTTCAGCAATTTGTTTCTGCTTCTCGCGGCCAGTCTTTCCATTAGCAAGAGCAAGACGGGGCAATATGTTGCCAGAAAGATCTGAGCAACATCTTACCGACAAGATATTGCCGATCGTTTTTACACTAACGACTTTTCGTGGCCGTGTGTGGTGACGTCACGAGTAAATGCGCGCGAACTAAACATAGTGAGGTTAGAGCTCACATTCCGATCCGACATGGCGAGCAGAGGCAGAAGATGCGAATCGCAGTGCATTGTAAAAATTGAAGAGGCAGAAGAACGCCGACGATCTTTTGGGGCCTTTTGCCAATTTGATCCAGGAGTTATTGCCAGAAGACCCACCGGGTTTCCAAATTACTGTCGACTCAGCGTGACGGAATGCGAGACGTTGTTAAATTAATTGGCCACAAATGCAAAAAGAATACAAGATTTAGGGAATCTATATGGCCAAAGAACGTTTGATGGCACTCTTCGTTTTCTGGCAACAGGTAAGAATTTTTAAAATTATGTATTTTCATTTGTTTATCAAATAAGCTATAAGTAAAAAATTTGAACAACAAAAAATAGCGAGTCTTTCACATTGTTTCGTCTGCTAATATAATTTTGTGTATTACTTTACATTAGCATGATTATTCCACACAATTCCTACACTCTACATCCACAGATCTTTTATTCAGGTAGTTCAAACGTATGCTTTTGCTGTAAAAACATTCATGCTTCTGAAGGGCTAGTACTTTTTTTTGATCGTAAAGGTTATGTTTAATTTTTTTTCAGGAGACAGCTACAAACTTATGTATGAATTTCGAATTGCAGACAGTACTCTATCACTTTTGATTCCAGAAGTGTGAAAAGCTATTGCTGGACCAGAATCAATTCAATAAAGGTACGTGTGGGAAGTTGCTCCGTAACAATTAAGCACGCTATTATATGGCAATTAAGAGAGATTTCAATACATACATTGACACAAATGGATCACAATTCTGCAGTTGTATGTTGGCAACCCTTCATGTTTAGTTTACTTATAAGATAGATACAAACTTTCACCTACAGCAGATAGCACTTAATGTATTAAAATTTGGAAGGTAATGGAAGTAAGTTAGTAATGAAAACTTGCGATCAAGGAATTATTTGTTTTAAAATAAATACAATAAGACTTTGTTTTCAAATTTATTATTTAAAAAAATAATTGTCCGACAGCATTGCAAGACTCCTGGTCAGGCTCAATCGTCAGGTGTTCACACAACCTGGAAGAACTAAAACAAAAGTGGAATGAGTTATTAATGGAATTAAAAATAATTACTATGCATTAAAATACATAAGTAGTGGAGGCCATGAAACAAATTTTACCTATTCTATTTTTATTTTTTGGAGTCCTGAACTTCCAAAAAGTTACAAAGGACCTCCGCTTTAGTTCAGTTCTGTGTAGTCGTCGAAATTTCCTTACTCCATGGCTATATAATCGGCAAAAATTTGGCACTCATCGTTTCTGAATTTAAATATTCAATGTGCCTTTTTTAACATTTCACTATCGGCCCTTTCTTTCTTTTCGCTGTAGGGGTAGTGAGCGACAGTGGTGGGGTTAGGGTTGGGGTCTGGGATCTCTGCACCATCATCAGCAGTCACCTGTAAAGAAAACAAAAATTATGTAATTTAGCTGCAAAACTGTGTGCACAGTAAAAAAATACTTCTTTCATTTTCAGCTGCCAGCCTACACCTGAAGAATGGAAGATTATAGCTGATGATTTCAGCAACTATGAATTTTCCTCATGCATAGGGCTCTCGATGGCAAGCAAATAGTTATGCAAGCCCTTCCAATAGTGGAAGTTTTTTTTAATTAATAAACACACACACACAGCATAGTGCTGATGGACTCGTAGATGCAAATTACAGAGTCATCTAGCAGATGTGGTGCTAATGCAAAATCAAGATGGAGGTGTCTTCAGACAGGTTTCACTTCAGAATAAATAGAAAATGAAATTTAAATCTTCCAAGGGCTTCACCACAGCAGGGAGAGAAAGAAAACACCCATTTGTAATGGTGGCAACGATGCCATTTGAATTGAGCAAAACATTAATGAAGCATATCCAAACTGGTGCGACCGGTGCTCATTGAATTTTCAACTGACAGAATTAGTCG
This sequence comes from Gryllus bimaculatus, assembly GCA_017312745.1. Taxonomy (NCBI): domain Eukaryota; kingdom Metazoa; phylum Arthropoda; class Insecta; order Orthoptera; family Gryllidae; genus Gryllus; species Gryllus bimaculatus. The sequence goes on from BOPP01000099.1 coordinate 3,038,038, forward strand.
AGCACGCCGTATTGTTGAAATTTTTTTGGGCACATAGCGCAGAGATTTAGGGTTTTGAGGAACGCTAATGGTGGGTCCACACAATGCTGATTATATTGTAACTTCAATCTGTGTTTCTCCACAATTTTTTGCGAGACAGGAATTAAAACATATTGATTTGACTGCGAAGATGCGAACCCACGAATTACGAGGTGGTTCGTGGAGAAGCGAGGCGGCCATTGAAAATACATATTTTCTCTCCAGAGGGGAAACAATAGTAGTGCAGAACTCCAAGACAGATCAGGATGAATACAAGACTATTCATTTCTAGTGAAGGGGAAGTGCCTTGGCAGTATAAATTTATTTTGAAATATTTGTATTTTTTGTAATCTAGATTATATAAATCAAAAACTATTCTCAAATCAATGCTTTTGTTTTATTTACTTACCAAGGTCTTCTGTATTCTAATACCTATGCAACTACTTTTATTTTTCATACCACAACAGCAATGCATTTTTTGCATACATAATTGAAAAAGATGTGATAAAATCTGTACATACCGTTGTATTAAGAGATTGCCTCTTTGTAATGACCTTCAAAAATTTCAAGGGCTCAAAATAGGCCATTTGGTTTGTTTACAGAAGCCTGAAACCATTGGTCAGGCTTTGCATTCTTTTTATCTCCTGGCTGAATGAGTCCTTAGATATCTTAATTTCCTAGAAAATTCGGGTGACGACACCTCAAATTTTTTCGTGCAACATTATATGCATTGGTGCGCATTATAATTTGTTTTTATAGTCTGGGGAATTCACGTCCACAGACATCGCTGGCCCTCGCACTTCGTTATGAAGTCGAGAGTCCGGCTCGTACTCCAATTCTCCATCTGTAAAATATACAATTCACTACATGAAATACGGATGTTCACTTTACTAATTTTTATAATTCAACTTCCGTACATTCAAATATTTTAAAAAAATGCATTTATTATCAAATTCTTTCCACATTAACATTTCAACTAATTAAAGTAAGAAACGAACTGTGTTTCAATTACCAATAGTAAAAAATATCTCCTGTGAAAATTTACAAAAGCAATATAAAAATATGAAAGTGCATTTCAATTTAGTTTTAAGAACACAAATGAATGATCAATTTTGCAGAAGTTTAATTAACATTCCTTATCAGCACTTACAGTAACAGTATAAAAAATTAGTACATAATATTATTTATTAGCACTTGTATTTACATAAAGGATTATAAAAGAATGTTTCACAGATCAATGTGTTTTCATCTGGCACATTAGCAACATATATATGCAACTAACTTGTTACCCAAAAAATATTTCAAACATATTTGAGAACATTGAAACATCAAAAAAATCGCATGTAGGTTCAATACCATATCTAAACATAGAAGCATTTTCTTCTAGTTTCTCAATAGTTTATTGTTACCATTTATTTTAGATGATTTACTTGAAGGGGCAGACACATTACTCTGTGATATGTTGGACTTTAATAATACTTTTTGTAAATCTTGTGGCAAACCCAAATTTTCCTGTCTACAATAAATAATTTAAAGGCTAGGTGTACCTCAAATTAGAACCACTTGATAAGCAAAACAGAGGATTTAAGAATATTTCCTATAACTTTTATTGTCAAACCTTTTCCACAATCCATTTTATTGTGAACACAACCCATTTCAATTAAAAATAATGTCTTATTAATAAAGTCTAATGCCTACTTATTTGAACTTCTGCGCACGTGGGAGTTAGTCATCGTCCTCGTATTTTCGCAAGATATTGCGGACTCACAATTCGCTTCAAAGTCGCAGCGACAACTGCAATATCTTTCCGACGACGGAAACACACGAGTTTACACTACGCCTGGAACCAGTAGCAAGAAGTATTGCCAACATCAGCAATATTTATGCCGAATGTTTACATTGGCAACTTCTCTTGCGAAATCATATTGCTCGCCATTTTCTTGTTAGTGTAAAGCCAGCTTTAGAGGATAGACCTTCCACAATTGGTGACAGGAGTTTCAAATCCCGGTCAATCCTCGTAAAATTTGTGTTGAAGGAAGCTGCTCTGGTTGTGCAGGTAAAGAGATATGGTGGATGATATTCCTATGAGTATGACGCTGTTAGCGATAATGCTGTTCTGTAAATTCACGTGACGTCGACCATATATCTGCATGTGTGCTAGACAATCACGTAGTGACGTTTGGCGAAGGCCAGCCGAGATTCCGCTTCCAAAAGGAGCAAGTGGACGAGTGTGCGCGTGTGTCAGGGGAGCGAGGCCGGTGGGGGGGGGGAGTGCACTTGTGAGAGGGCCGGCGCGTGGGCGACGCCCGCCGCCGTCCGCTAAGCCCCGCGGCCTCTCGGCGCCGCTGGCTCTTGAGGCGAACTGACGCAGCGCGTCCACGGGCATGAATAGGATTCAGCGAGCACAAACTCACTGGCCATGAGAAACGCCTAACTAACGATATACTAACTTACGGATGTAAAAATTGTCCCTAAACAGAACAGAAAAAAGAAAAATAGAAAACAGTGAAATGAAGTTTCTGCGAAGGTTTGCTAATTATACCTGATGAGATTACAAGAAAAATGTGTATAAGTCAAAAATTAAACATGTGTATTCTCTCAGAAAGAGTTCAAAAAATGAAACAAAATTTGTACTCCTGTATATTACGGACGGATGATGATAAACTACCTGATCAAAAACTAAATTACGTATCAGCCATCAGAAGAAGGGTCAGAAGACCAAGGAGAAGATTAGACAACTTGAACATCGAGTGTGTATAGGCCTACAGGCCTAATCCTCGCTGTTGAAGAAGAATAACAAATTATTTAACAATTACAAAAAACTGACCGCTCTAAAAATATTTTTCATCGACCAGGCGTGCAATTAGACTGAATGACGTGAGAGAAATTCAGTTGTATTTAATAAATCTCAAGAAATATATTATTTGATGGCGTAATTCAAGACCTGTCGAAGTTAGAAACAAACTGACATTTAGTGATTTCCTCACAAGATCTTCATTATCATCATCATCATCATCATCATCATCACGTAAATCAAAATAATGTGAAATATGGCTTATCGTACATGTACGTGAAGTAACTGCGAACATTGCTTACTATTTAATGCACTAGCCAAAGTAACTTTGTTTGCAGGCGTGCTCTGTGATATTTTTTTTGAAAATTCTAGTAAGTAATAGTTTTTGCGCAATATTGCGTGCAATTTGTGAAATTTAAAAAAATTTAAAAACCTGATTTTTTCAAAAACGGCTCCAATTTTTTTCTATCTCACTATTGAGTTTGTGAGTTAAAGTACTTAAAATGACTTCAAATGAAGTTTTTCGAAATCTCAACAATTTTCTCTAAGAAAGAGCTTCAAATTTCGAATTACCGAAGCGCTTAAACACGATTTTCTTAAACACCGCTTCAATGTTTTTAAAGGAAATTGTCATTTAGAACGGAGTATTACTGTTCTTTAATATTGTTAACATAATACTTCCGTTCTTCTATTAAGAACCCGAAAAATTAAGAAAATGTCATAAAATGTACTTTGGGCAGTGATAGATGGCAGCTGGCAAGAGTATGTGAAAAGTCTGAGTAGCTAGCCGAGATCAAAGGAAATAGAAAACTAAAACGGGAAAGCCTGTGCCATTCACTAGTTTTATTTATATGAATGTTTATTGAAAAAATACTGTGATTTAAATGTCACACGGAAAATAACAAAATAACTGACTCAGTTGGACGTAAATGTCGCGTAAGCTATTTACGAATTTCAACCAAATATCTTCAAATTATTTCTGTATCTACAAAATGACGTGAATAATTACTATTCACGTGGATTCTTTTGCATCTGTTTCTGATGCGGGAAGTATGTTATCTCCAAAAGTGGCAAAAAAATATATTACATCAAGGATGTAAATAAAAAAATACATTTACTTATGTGCTTTCAAGATCTATGTCTCAGGTCGCTTTAAGTTGTTTCTTTGTGAAGTTTGGGTGTGTGAGAAAAACAATACATTTTCGAGGGTAAAGAAGCCTACGCCCTCTCTATATTAATTTGGTGGGCTATATACTACAAGTGTCGACATTTAAAACTATTAGTCTGGTATAACACCCTTTACGCAGCAAAACCGGAGATGTTTCATAACAAAACATGTGCTTCATAGTCTTATTGTAACACTACTTTTCTCAAAAGGTTTACAATAAATGTTAAATTGGCGGTGACCTTTGAATACTTTACCTTGCTCGCGACCATTATATTGATTGTTGAGAAATGTCATACAGATTACCGGTTGGCCATAGCAAATATCTTCAAAACGGTTTGAGATATAGTCAAGTTAATATAAATGACTTGGCGGTTTGCGCCAAGTTATTATAAATGATGGGGAAATAATGTATTTTGTATTCTAGTTGTGTCTTTTTTTGTTGTTGTAATTTTAACACTTATTTTTTAAGTGGAAGTTCATATTTTTTCTACCTGACACCCTTCTCAGGTATTCGAAGAAATATATCCAATGATCTAAGCATTGTTAATATTCGGAAAGAAGCTGTGGAAAAGAAGCGTTTTACGTACCCTCAGAATCCATGCTTCCCGCCTTCCCGCAACAGCTTTCCTGAAGGCGAAAAGGGTATGTCATCATCGGAGCTACGCCCCCAGCATAGAAATAAAAATGGAAGCTCAGAGTTTTCAATGTAAGTAGTTATTATTTTTTGTATTGCTTTATTGTATTGATTTCGTATATATGAATTAATTTGTTTCTAAATAGGCTTGTAGCATAACAAGCTAGTTATTCAAGTACCACGAGAATACAATTTGTGTTCCAGTTCCATAATGAAATGCATTTATTGATTCATTAATTAAAAAGGTGATTAGAAAGCAAACAATTTCATACTTTACTTGGAGTCACTTGCATGTATTTGAATGTAATTTTGGTCTTTGATTAATTAAATGATTACTTTGCCACATTGTTAGTTCCTTGAATTTTTATTTTTTGGCAAGAAGTGCATATGACCTTGCCTGCGCTCACACTTCTCATCTTTCTGACTTTCCATGTGCGGCCTCGTCCTCGCGTGTCGACAGTGCACTAGGCTGAGTGAACGCTAAGTGATCCTGAGGTTGACTCTGCCGACACCGCGCAAGTGGCAAAATGATTAATTACATTTACCTAACAATCTAAAATTCATTTACTTTTTGAAAATTTATCAAGATAATTGTAGGTTTTTATGGAACAGCGAGGGCGCAATATCACCCAATTCAATTTTTAATGACATTGAAATTGTAGACGATTAGAAATATAGTGCATTCTTGTTCTATCTTGAAAACTATATCAGTTAAAAATAGTGAATTATCAAAGAAAGGGGAATCTAAGAACGCAATGAAGTAATAACTGAACGATCTAAATACCAAATTTACATTCTAGCACATACTATCTGAATCCAAGTAAAATATGTCTGATTATCTTAATTGATTGCTCAATAATAGCGAAATAGGAACACAAATTTTATTATGTTTCTAACCGAGTTGGTTACAATTGCTTTGCTCGAAGCCAATACAGAAACTGTTGTACATGTATGTAGGAAATCAATGCAAGACAGCAATACAAATAGTAGTTTCCTTGAAATCACGAAGTTTCAATTTCAATTTCTAAATTGAGAGCGGAGCGTCAATGAAAGACAAACTCTTTTCGTCTTCCTGAAACCCGTTGCGGGAAGTCGCGCAAAACATAGCTTCTGAGGAAACGAAAAAACTATTTTTTCTAGTTTCCTTCCGAATATTAACAATACTTATATGGTCGTATTTGTATCTTCGAATGCATTAGACCGCTGGTAGAAAAATAGAAATAAAACTTTCACATTTATGTAAATTATCTTCAAAATTTAAAAGGTTACAAAGTACTCGTATAAACGATAGATGTTAGTTCTCCCATTATCTACACAACAACGGCGTAAACAGCATCTTGATACGTCAGTTTCTAAAATATATGCTATGCTCAACTTAGGTGGCTCACCTAAATATTACTCTCTCGTTTACAATTGTTGATATTCGAAACGTTGTAAAGGCGAACCTCCCAAAGTAATTCAAAGAAATAAAATGAACCCATCCTCTATCGCCCAGTCAGATAAAATCAGTGATAATATTTTTAATAACGTTTACAATATTACAAACTAATTGATAATGTTTGATTTTATATAATAATAATAATAATAATAATAATAATAATAACAAACTAGGATACGAAAATAGTTCTTTTTAATCTTGCATTTACTTTACCACATTTTACCAAAATACCATTTTTTTAATTCATATTAGTGTTCAGTTCTCTTACCCCACATTTAATGCGAAGTATTCATTTCTCCCTAAAATAATATTTAACTCACAAGAAGATACTTCATTATTTCTCATTTTTAATCATTTCTTTAGGCTATTGAAGAAGGGGAATGTCAACAAGCCGTCCGGATCTAACTTAATTCCTGAGAATACTCTTGTACTTGCAGTTGTGGATCAAGTTTCCTTCCTCTGTTATCTCTCTTAAATTTTTTCTGTGACGAGCACAAGCACTATCTCCATTGGTTTCCGACAAAATGTCTTTTAGCCTAAAAAATAATATATGCTGTCAAGATGAACTCTGAAGGCGTCAGTGAAATTATTTTTAAAACTCTAGAAAGTGACTCATACCTACACAGCATTCGAGCTCAAATGAAATCGAAATTCCTTTTCAATGCCAGCCTGTAAACGTGTTGACAATATTTCGATACCAGTATTTTGAGTATTAAGTAACTATCACACACGAGAAAAGTGAAAAAAGAATTAATGTTCATTAATACTCATCCTTTTGATTAGTTTTTTTTAGGTTGATTATTATTTTTAATATGTAATAACTTATTTATCATATCTTTGGATACTAGCACTGATAGTACTTTCAAACACAAAAATTCAGAAGACAAAAATTAGAAAACAAACAACCTACCTGTAGACGAACGGAAAAATTCAATGAAAGTTGTCGATATAACGGGAATATTGTTATAAAATTAAGGTATCGAATAAATGATTGTACATCTTACAGCAAGTGAGTGTCTTTCCATGACACATGGGAATTTTCAGACTCGACCTTCTGAACTCGTTGGGCGTACTCTTCCTTCCAGTCATGGAAAAATCCATTTCCTTGACTTGTATATTACTATTTTTGTTTTCCGACGCTCATATCATACTTTAAAATGATTTCAATTTGTTTTCATCAAGTGGTCAAATGTGCTTTTCCAGAAAGTGCGTCTCCTCAGAAATATTTAGTAGTAAATGCGTCTGTAAAGGTCGAATATTTTGTACAATTGTTTTATAGCTTCAAAGAGATTTAACCAAAAATATGCTTTCTTAAATTCTCAATGTGTTAGTAATTTTAATATTTTAAATGTTGAATTCCAAAAATATATTTAAAAATTTATAACTAATCTGATTTGCTGAAAGTTAATATACTTGGGTTTTCAGTTAATTTTATTTGTAACTCCTTTCTTTCCTTGATTTTGCGGTAGAAAATGAATTACAAAATCTGCAAATTTAAACTTGTCATTTCTATATAATTGTTTTTCTATATGAATAACGAAATGCCTTGCTTCTTACATATAAACGTAAAAATTAATTGGAAAAATTATTATGTGTTTCAATCGATAATTGTTACTATAAATACGACATTACTGAACCCATTGTTTTATTAAATTGTTTAAATGGCTTAATAGTGTCCTCCAGACGTGGCATGGCGCAGAGAAAATCGCAGACGAGAAGCCTGCTCGCCCTTCGCGTGCGCGCGGAAGCCAATTCCTCGGTGGCACCGGAAGAGGTCACCCCCTCCACTCATCGGCAGAACAATCAATAACGAGGGGCCGTTATGCAACCGCGTTGAAGCAAGGCGATCCGCTGGCGTTTCTTACAGAGAATTATTATTTCGTATTTGACGAGAATCGTTTTCGTAACAAGAAAATTCACCACTGGTGTACAATAATCACAGCAAACTACATAACAATGTTTAATGAAAATTATGTATGACTCTTTCAATAAAAGACATAGCTACGTTAGCAACAATTATAAATGCGTTAAAATGTATTGTTTAGATATCCACTAGTACTAGTAAAAGCTGTTCTTTTAGCTGGCATAGCGTGCTAAAAGTTCAATTTTTAGCATACAAGCCTGTGTTGAAAATCCTGCCTCCGTCGGTACTTGAACCTTAGGACCTCTAGGCCAAAGGCACTGCGGATTTTCCTTAGAACAAATATCTTCAAACTATGGTTCTGATAAAAGTGAGATGATACTCAAGTAATCGGGAAAATCTGTAAATACAAGAAAACAAAATACTTACGTCTGACCGCATTAGCTTCTACTGACCTTAATGTATAATTAAGTGATTTGTAGTTCTTGAATTAATATAAAATGAAAGTCAGTTAGGCTGTCTAAAAAATAGTGCATGACGCACGTGGTAGAAGTGATTTTATTTTGCTTGTATTTTATTATGCTTGTCTTATCGGCCTCGTGTTGCAACCTTTCCTACTTGCAAAATATAATATATCTTTTACCACTCTTATAAAAAACTATTATCTTCATACCTGAGTTCTAAAACGCCAGAACGCAAATACACTTTTTCGAAAAATGTATTAACCATTGAATCTGTTCAAAGTTAATTTAAGCTTTCCTTAAGACTCTCCATAACAATGTCGTTGTAAATTTAGACAATTCTCTAAACTTCATGTGACCACCTGACACTATAAGTCAGTTACATCTAAAATAATAAAAATGTAACACAAATTATCAACATTCTTAAGATATATGACCACTTTATGACATCTTTTAACCCATCTACATCAAACTTATAAATGTTTTTCGGGCGTCATTAAGGCGCAACGGGATAAGCACTGCTTAACTCTTATTTCAAACTGTTTAGTGAGATTAAGATACAAATTTTCCTTCTCATGAAGCCAAGATATTTAAATGCAGTTATCAATGGCGACCTCGACCACTATTTTATAAGGGGTTATGGATACTTTATGAATGGAAAGGAATACATTTGAATGGTTGAATTTAATTTATTTAAAAAATTAAGCTTCAGTTGTCTGTATTTCAACAAATCAAATAGTCTATCATTTTTTCCTCTCCCATTCCTTTGTCACGTTACAATTACCTTCAGATATCTAGAAACAATACAGATCAAAGGACCTTGCACTTTTTAACACCCCTCCTGGAGAAAATTACTAAAGCACGCCTTGTCCTTCAATACACAATACGTATATATACCATAGGCCGGAGTTCACACCTTGAAAATCCTGACAATGTCTTAAAGTGTACAAAATCGACAGGTTGAAGTTCCGACCCTCAGAATCGTAAAATGTTTTAATGTGTGCATACCCTGCAGATCGTAGTTTACAGAGTTAAGGAAACACAATTCCTTATTGTGTGCATATGTCGCCGGTCGAAGCTCGCGTCCTGCAATTCCTCACAACATCTAAAATGTACGTATACGACATGTTGGAATTCCTGCCCTGGCATACTCTGCAATGTCTTGATGTGTTCATACGCCACAGATTGAGTACAAGACTTGCAAACCCCGACCTACACTTTCTTATCGGATGCATAAGCTTCAGGTTGGAGGTCGCGTCTTGCAATTCCTCATAATATCATAATAAGTGTGCGTATCGGACCCTGACATAATCTACAATGTCTTGATGGGTTCATACGTAACAGACACACCAATACACGACATGTAAAACCGCCCACTTCTTTAATGTGAGCTCATGCTGCAGTTCGGAGGTCGCGTGTTGCAATTCTTCATAATATCTTAAAGTGTGCACATAAAACAGATTGGAGTTCCAACTCTGACATACCCTGCAATACCTTGATGTGTGCATACGCCAGCCACAGATGAAGTACACGACAGGCAACGCCTCCCTCCTCATACAGACTTCTTTAATATATTCGAATACCGTAGGTCGGAACTCGCGCCCTCCAATTCCTCACAGTCTGAAAGTGTGCACATATGGCAGGTTGGAGTGCGGATCCTGGCATGCCCCACAGTGTATTAAGGTTTGTATACGCTGCAGGTCGTAGTTAAAACTCTGCATAACCCTCATTTCCCTAATGTATGCGTATGTCGGAGCTCACGTCCTAAAATTTCCTAAAATGTCTTAATGTGCACGTATGTTGAGTTTCCATCCGACAATTCCCACTTAACGCCTTACTGCGCGCGTGTGTCCAGGTCGGAATTCACGCCGCTCAAGGAGAAGCAGCCGCACGACATGGCGGACGTGCTGCTATCGCTGAAGCACGCCGTTGTGCACCCGGGCCAGGCGGCGGCGGCGGCGGCCGCGGCGGCGGCGGCAGGCCAGCTGTCGCCGACAGCGGCGTTCGCGGCGGGCGCGTACGGGGCGGCGGTGGCGGCGTCAGCGGCTGCGTCGGGCCCCTCCGCCCCAGCGCAGCCGTGTGCCGCGCAGGCGCCGCCCGCGCCCTACCAGGGCCACGCCGCCTCGCTCTCCTACACCATGCACCCACACCAGGTGAGGCCCACACGCGGTCGCCCACGCGCGCTCGGCCTCCGGACGCCCGCTCAGCAGCGACTCTGTCCGTAAGGGCCTAGGGTTCCTGTACCGACGATGGCGGATAATTCCGACACTGGTTAAATAGCTGCGTCGAATTCAGCCGCTGTCTGGATGAGAATTCTGCTCCGATTTCGATCAATACCATTCGAATATTGGTGCAGAATCCTAACAAAGGGGCCATGGAATGTGTGCAATCTTTCCATCCTCTACCCTTACTCACACAAACACATACACTAACATCCAAACATCCATTTCATTGCTACGTATGGCGGGAGACAGGTCGAGCGCTAAGAGCTGGGACAGTGCCCCTGGTTGGGAGGAGATTCCTCAATTCGACGTGTAAGTCGACGCTTCATCTCACGTTGCAGACGAGAGGCACACTGACACCTGCGGGGATATAATTTGAGTTACACGTACGGGATAAAATCCTACCAGTTGAAGGGTCTGAGAACATCGATCGATCTGCCAATCAATCATTGGAGCCCTAGGAAAACGGGGTGCTCGGTTACGGGAAAACGTATTTTGGAATTTCCGGATTGAAACTCTATTTTCAAGGAAAAAAGTTATCTTTCACAAAATGGCAGTATGTTTATAGAAACTATTCATACTTGAACATCACAATTGACCAGATATGTTTCCAGGATAATTCGTTTTCAGTGTTCATCGAAGTGTCGCGTAGCCACAGACTGCTGGCGCCCGCGTAAGCACAATGACGTAGCTCAGCTACAGCTCAAGAACCCTATGCTCCCTATGATCTTGCATCTTAGAAGTTCTGTTAAGAGTATTAAATGTGTAATAGGAAACGTTGTTCAGAGCAAAACTACCCACGCTATCTTTAGTTGTTAGTGACCAAGCAGCAAATGTTAAGGTCTGTCCTTAGCAACCACTTTGTGAAAGATGAGAAAATGTGTTTCACGGAAATCACTTTCAGTCTTTTAACGCGGACTCTAAAACACCTTGAAAATTATAGCAACAAAGAGAAATGTATCGGGAGATGGCGGTGTTCCCAGCTGATTGGTGAGATCCGGTGCCGATCTATTCCTATTACACATTTAATACTCTTAACAGAACTTCTAAGATGCAAGAACCCTATGGTCCCTCATATGCTAGTTCGGAAACTGAAAGTAACATAAAGGATTCGGTAATTTTCAGCTGAACTTATAACCGAGGAGTTCAAATCTTGAGGTAGGGGCAACGCGGCAACCCTCGATACTTTAACACACTTCTGTTAAACGGGCTGCGTTGCAAAGATTTAAGGCGGTGCTATTACTGAACCTCAATACGAACGCAGGAAAACTACATACTTCCTCTCTACAACATCCCTCATTGATCTTTGTATAGAGAAGTTAGGCTTAGAAAGGTCCACAGAGGCAGCTACTTCCGAAATTTAAATAAAAGTCCTGTCGATGCACTCGTCAATGATGTCAATTGGCGTTTCTTCATTCATCGACTTGCCGTTGGCTTCCTAGTCTCTGGCTTCGACATCTGAGTCCAAAATTATAAAATCCGGGACGAAAAAAAATTAAAATTAGTAAGTGGCGTACTATTGCCACTTATTTAAAAGTACTAGAATTACATTTCACTTTATGTTTGTATTACGCATATTTTAAAACTGAGCCTTGTGCGTCATCACGTTCATCACGTGCTTCGTGACCACCGACCACGTCTATAGAGAAAAATTATTAAACAAATACGTTTTACGATTAAGCGGAACAGAACAGATAGCGCGGTGGAGAGATATTTCTTTGAAGTAAACATAAATTCACTAGTTTTCCTTTCACTAGTTCACTTTGGCCCTATCTAAGCCTAACTTTCACAAGTCGCAACGCCTTGAAACTAATTTCGTTTTTTAAATTTAGTCCTAAATGCTAATGCTTATTATGAATAAATATTAACTAATGAAAATAGAGAAATACAGTAGTTAGACAAATACTCCCTTGCTTGTGCCAAAACATTGCATGGATGCCGAGAGCAGTCGGGCTAAGGCGGCCGCGTGGCGTGTGTTTGTGGGGGCAGATGATGTCGCCGGGCGGCGGCTACGGGGCGTCGCAGTACTGCACGGCGGGCGGCATGGGGCAGGACAGCATGTTCGGCGCTGGCGGCGTGGGTGGCGGCGTGGGCAGCGCACAGCCCCCCTCGCAGCACCACAATATGTTCCCCAGCATGAGTGTCAACGTCTCCATGAACATGACCATGCACGGCTATCCCACCAACATGTCGGACAACCTCCAGCACCAAGTCACCTGCCCGCAGGTGGGTACTCATCGCACAGCAGTGCATGGACTCAATCTATAGTGAACCTTCATTCATTATTTGACATTTGTTCTATATTTTACTTTTCATTTTACAGTAGTCTTACTGTTACAGTCGGTTGAATAACCAGTCATAGTTCATAAACAAGCTCGGGTGAGATTGAATAGCGACTCTACGTATGGTTAAGCTCATATTCGGATACCAAATTACACGACTTTCTGTTAGTTTCACACTGTATCACAACCGTATAGGGACACGTATAGGCTATCGATAGTTTACACTTTTGGAAGAAGTCACGGAACTTTTATCCCTCATTTCAAATAGGAGTCAATTGTTAAATTTTGGGTGTCATTTTGTAGTATGGAGGTAGGGAATAATATATAACCCCTCTTCATAGCGGTCTGGACGCACCAAGAGGGCATGGTGAGACGCGCACAGGTAATTTATCTGCGGTCAATTCACAATTTCACACAAATAAGCAATTGAAACTGGCCACTGATCAACAAAGACAACATCTGTTCATTTCTTGGTTGAAAAACTCGCTTACTCAAATCACAAGGTCACAGTTATCCGCGAGGATGGGACGGAAGAGAACTTTGGCGTGCATAGTCACATTCCGTAAGCAAGCTGCCTAAAGATTATTCTATATTAAAGTGTGGTGAATTGTTCGTTTTTCTTAGTTGGAAAACTCGAAAGCTCAACAACACCATTTTTAAAAGAAAACATTTTTTACAGATAGATAAATAATTCGAAATTCGTCATATGCCAGGTAATCAAACAAAGAAAACCGGGCAAAATTGGAAAATTAAAACCAGGCAAATGCAATTTCATCTTCAATTTTCACACAATAAATTGTATTACAGGTATTTATCAAACCCAATGATTTTTTGTTAAATGTGTTTTTTGCTAAAGAAGTTCAAAATGCATTACATTACCACTTTATCCAAAAAGAAATTGAGATGTCATAAAATAAGTTATATTACTTAGCCAAAGAATCAATAACGTGATTCCATAAAACTTATAACAATATTTTACATATTATTGAGGTTACAATTATATTGTAAAAATTGTCAAAAGCCTGACTACTTAGCCTCAGAGTCCCTTACACGTCGAAATTATACTGATTTCATACGAATAATAATTGTTGTGTTATAGAAGCCGAATATATACCCTTTTATAGTATAATCAATTAGATTTTCTGTATTTTCTTGAAGCCTAGATTCCTTTATTCTTACTAGAAACACCTACTACGTGCATTTCAAAGTAAGAATAGTTAAAAGTGTTTCATTCGCGATCAATTTCAGTGAATCATTTTACCAATTTCAAAGTCACATATATCAATTTCTTTTGAAAAGTAATAAAATAGATTTCAAAAAATCTATAATTTGACATTTACCTACTGAAAACGGACGAGTTGTAAAATTAAGATAATATTGAAAAGTCTGTAATACAAAGAAGAAAAATACATTTTCGATGGTTTAAAATCGGCGTGTGATTAGTCTATTTGTAGAAGCCATTTATCACGTTTATTTAAGTTAAATAAACCTAACCTGCGATTCGAATTGAAAGAGTAACAACAAAAACGGTAACTAGATGTTGTAAAACAATATTTACGGATGTTTTATGATAAATAACTAATCGTTGAACTAAGTATCTTGAAATCTTGTGTATGACATAAATTTGAGTATCATAAGAAATTAAAACTTATAAACGATTATTGTTATCAAAATCCAAATGTCGTATGCTAAATATATTTAAACTTATTCTGAATATATTTTTCCAGAATATGTCAATAGTTGCAATATTTTCAAACATGTAAATTTAATGTAGAGAGGAATTTAAACATTAGGTTCATAACGCAAATAATGTTAGTTCAAAGGCTCGGTCAATATATTTTGAAAACATCGTACTTTGGTGAAGGTCAAAGAAACTATCGAAGTCATAGACGTCCTTTTACGACCGCAAAGTTGAAATCAAACCCCGAATGCATAACTCTGCCTAGATATGCACCGGGACCAGCGACCTACAATAAGAGAGCAACACAACGAAGTCCTAAGACTTGGCTAGATTGCGAGAGTCCGTCTAGAGAGGTCTTCGCTTGTGCGTCCTATATCAAACTTCACAAAGAAACCCTCAAAGGGCATCAGGGAGAGGGACGAGGTGAGGCGGGGCGCGGCGGGGCGGTGGCGGCGGGGGAGGGGAAGGCGCAGAGGGTTCGGGCGAGGGGAGGCGGTCGATAGCAACGCTCCACGCCATTGGCGGCCCCGTCCCCGCGCCGCGCCGCCCCGCCCTCGTCTCCACGGCGACCGCCAAAATGGCCGCGCCGCTACCTAATTAATCTCCGTGAGGAGCGGCGGGACACGATGCGACGCGGCTCCCCCAACGCTCGAATCACGGGGAGGGGCGCACTCTGCTGTAATCACGTCGCCCACACGTTTCGAAAGGGGCCTCATTTTTACGTAATGATGTGTCAGCCTGCTCTTTCAATTGAGAGCAGGTGCTCAATCATCGCTTTTGATAGCGATGGATAATTAAATCATAATTTTTATCACTCGAAGTATTTTTCATGCAATCACTTATGTTGTGAGTTTTAAAAGTACGAGTACTTCGGGAGTACTGTTCACTAGAATAAGAGCATCACAAAAACTGCATACTTAGCAAATTGCATTAGATATATACTACACAAATATTTCTCTTTCTCATTATTTCTTCTTCGTTTCAAAAATGAAACTCTCATGATGAACGCATTTAGTTTCCCTAACTAGTTCACTTATATTTTATACTTAATCTAATTAAGTTTTTATTGTCCTTCAAATTCGTATGCGTAATACAGCTAATAAAAACGCATACAATATATTTTTTATCGAATGAAATACCAGTCGAAATGTTTAGGATCATCAAAAAAATCATAAATGAAGGAGCTATAGAAATTATATATTTTAAATTAAAAGGTAATTATCAACATGAAAATAAAATAAAATGTATTAGATGTTCAGATAAGTGTAATACAATTAAATTAGATCATTAAAACTTTCAGGAGAGACATAATTTTAGGATAATAAAACATCGCCTATAGAACAAATATCATTGTCGCTCTTTTTAAGTCTTCAGGAAAGCGTTCTTGAAAGAAGGAAGAACCTGCTTTCACCGCCTTTGAATGTTGTTCGAATACATGTTCCGTGTGAAAATAAAATACTCTTCTCAAAATTATGAAACACATTTACGTATTCAATCCATGAATTAGGCCACTATCGAATATATTTCAAATTTCTTCAATATCAAAACGGTGTGATAGCAAGACTTAAGAATTCCTCCTAAAACATTCAATAAATTGTAGTCAGTCCTTATTTTATATTTGGATATGACGTTTAAAAGTAATTTGCTACGTAATAGTCGATGATTCTCTTTCGTTCTCTCAACACACGATAGGGTGTATGAGTAATTAAAAGAGAGAACATAAAATTTTCTTTTTACGACAACTTTGTTCTGAATCCTGGATTTATTGTATCTCGAAAGCTGTCACTCCGAAACTTAAATTTTATGTGAAAAAACCAATTCGTCTCTTTTATAAAAAAGTAATTGCTTACTGGACATTTCGTTTTTTCTAGGAGTTTACACAAATTTTTATTTAACATTAATTAACGTTATTTTACGTTTATTTGAGTTCACTTAACGCAATGCACTCTAAGGGTCTAAAACAATTAAATTATTATATACAATAAGATCAATATAACTCAAAAGTAGTGATTTTAGATAACCTTTTTTAAGTTTAATATATTTTATTACAGACATCAAAGTTATGGAGGTTAAAAATATCTTTTACGTAGCGTGATTTTGTTCTCTTAGAAAATGACGTCTTGAACAGGAATTGTTGCACACTTCTGGTGAAACAAATTGCTAAGTTACCTAATCTATGTTTCTCTCTTTCACTCCACGGTGTCAGTTTAGTGTCAGAATGAACGAAAGTCGCACAATACTATCAGTTTTCTACATTATTTTGTCCGTGTATGGAATGGCAATCTCTGCGATTTTGAAGCTGTAGTTGACAAAGAAACATCCCGAACACGCAGGTAACATTCTGCTTCGAATTTGTGAATGTTAGATATAATGCAAGGGATGATGAAAGGTCTACCGTGTTTTGTTGCAAACGGTTTTAAATGCGTGAAATCCCCTTTCAAATGTGGGAATGCAAGGAGGTGAATTTACTGTTTTGCGAAGGAAAATGCGATATTTTTAAGTAAATGCAATTTAAAGATGTATGTGACAAATACACATTAAAAATACACTTTCATGCGATTCTCTGTCCGTTCTTACCAGGAACTAAATCCACTATCAAAATAAAATCAGAATTCAAAAATGCTATCTAAACAAGTAGAATTGTCTGTAGATTCTTTGAGGGCCTCCGCATGTTATGATTGAGAGACAAGTTTGAGACGGAATTTTTTTAAAGTATTATTTGAGAATAATTGGTCTTTCCCGATAGTTTTCTCATCGCTAAAGCAGTTTTTAACTTCTTCTACAATTTCGTATGAAACCCTATGCTTTGGCTGACATATGCGACATCTCTCCCATTATGAGCACAATATTTCAACATCTAAATATTCTTATTTCTACCTATACTCTTCCCTTTATGCTGATGACTATGTATCACCTTTGTCTCCATGCTGCCGCTTGCAAGCAACGAAATCTATAGCAATGACGCATTGAAAGTATTGTTTCGGTACTCGTTGAAAATATTATTTGCCTTACATAATGAACGTGTTGTTTTCTTCTGAAAATGCAGTACTACTTCTTCTTTAGGGCAGTGTGAAATATGATGGGGCTATAACTGAATGTTATAATGAATGTAAAGCATTGTTATTCAAAAAATAAATTCCTTCTTCATTCCAACGCATTAATTGCGTTTAAATGTGAATTTTCATTTTCATACACTTTTTTATCGATTCCCAATAATCTTCGAAAGTCAGATCCATTATTAAGTAAGAATTCTCGAGCGTTTCGCCTGTTTGAAAGTGAGGAAGGCGACCAAGGCCGCTATCGTGTTGCAGATGCAGTGGGGCCCGTCGCCGGCCGCGCCGTCGCCAGCCTACGCGCAAGCGCCGGGCCAGGGGCTGCTCAGCCCGCAGGCGTACGCGTCTGGCGGCGCCACCTACTCCTTCACCGCCGACTTTCGGCCGCCGCCCGCGCCGCCCGCGCCGCCCGAGCCGTCGCCGCTTCTCGCCGCCACCTCCTCCTTCAAACCCGTCATCAGCAAGGTGGTGAGCTTCTCGCCGCCGCCGCCCGCGGCGCCTCCGCCCCCGCGAACGTCCGGGGGTGCCGGGGTGCGGGCGGCCGGCGGCGCGCGGCCCGCGGACCGCCAACGCCTTCACGGGCAAGATGGCGGCGGCGGCGCGGCGGCGGCGGCCAGCGGTGGGCCGGGGCTGGGCCCCGCCCACGCGCACGCGGCGGCGGCAGCGGCGGCGGCGGCCGCGGCGCAGAGAGGCCCAGCGGCCCAACCTCTGCCGCATCTGCGGCAAGACCTACGCACGGCCCAGCACCCTCAAGACGCACCTGCGCACGCACTCGGGCGAGAAGCCCTACCGCTGCGGAGACTGCAACAAGTCGTTCAGCCAGGCCGCCAATCTCACCGCGCACGTGCGCACGCACTCGGGCGAGAAGCCGTTCCGCTGCCCCATCTGCGACCGGCGCTTCTCGCAGTCCTCGTCCGTCACCACGCACATGCGCACGCACTCCGGGGAGCGACCGTACCGCTGCCGCCTGTGCAAGAAGGCCTTCTCCGACTCGTCCACGCTCACCAAGCACCTGCGCATCCACTCGGGCGAAAAGCCCTACCAGTGCAAACTGTGCCTGCTGCGCTTCTCGCAGTCGGGCAACCTCAACCGCCACATGCGCGTGCACGGGGCGAGCGGCGGCGCGGGGGGCGCGAGCGCTCTGGGCGGATCGACGGGCGCGGGCGCGGGCGTGGGCATGGGCACGAGCACAGGGGCAGGCGCGGGCGCGGGCGGCGGAGGGCTCGGGCCTGCCTGACAGTGCTCGCGCCAGTGGCAGCTGCTGTGCCACGGCGTCGCGCCCTGCTGGTGACCCCCCTCCCGCCCCGCCCCCGCAGACGAAAAGGCGCTCCGCGAGCGCCCCGGTCGCCCTGCTTCCTGAGCGGTGGAGCTCCGCCCAGGCGACGCACTCGGTAGCCCTGGCGCGACTCTCTCTCGCTGACTTCAGGTTTCTCAAACCAGAATGGATATTTGAAACGTTTCACTATGAGTTCTGCTTCACAGCTCCCCGGGAATTTTCAAAAATTTTTCGATGTCTGCAATTTTTGGCATGTTTGTCGCCTATTAAAATTCAAACGTTATTCAATAAATTCTCGTAAACATTTTCAAAATGCGTATTTTTATTTATTATAATTTATTAACTTAGTTCTAATCACATTTGTGTTTTTTACATACAGTTAACTCGAGTTCAAGTATTCTGTTAATTAACTCCCACTTCGACAATTTCTTCGAGTGAGCGTTAAATTCAGCATGCATTTACCGAACAGTAATAAATAAAATTTTCATTATTACGTCAGATTAATTTTCTTCAGAATACTATTGGTTGCTGAGCCATTCGCGCCAACTAGTTATTCAACCCAGTTCTAAACCCACAAACCCAACCCAACTGTGGGTAGCGTGTCATAATCAAATTGGTAGGCAGGAAATTGCAGTGCAGAAGGGCGATATTGCTGTACGCCACGCTGTGCTTAAACGCAAACAGAACGTTATTCTTTCAACATAAGAGAATTGTCTTGGCAGCCGGATTGATGCAATATTTTCACAAACAAACATTGAAAATTAAATTATAAAGTGGTCACACAAGGGGAAATCATTTTCAAAAAAATGAATGATCTAATTGACTTTTGGTTACACACCTTCCATGGTATTGTAAATATTTTCTTTTGCGATGGATCATTAATTAATATCCAAACAAGATTAAAACAAACGCAATTTTTAAATTGGTGAATCACAAGGAAATAGTAACATTTTCTTTGGATAAATCATGTTTACCATCGAGGTGAAAGAAAATACTTAAAATGCCCTGAATCTTATAAGGTATGTCCTTGTCAAGGAACCTGCATACTCGATTTTTTCATAAATTGACAAAAGTGAATGAGATTAAACCAAAGACATACAAAATTAAATAATAAAGGTTCTGAAAGTGCAAACATGCCAAATAGATGCAGCCTAGCGAAACAGTAACCGATTACTTGATCTCCTCATCCCCTGCCCCGCCGCTCATTCAACCGAACAACGAAGCAAACAACTCTCATCGAATGAACCAAAGGACAAACGAATAAGCGCACGAGACAAGCCGCCGTTGTTTTTTGCTTGGACGAGTGACTTCCGCGCGCTATCACGAGTACATTCCAATGTTGACAGTTGAATCCTCAGGACACTAACGGTTTGTGGCTGCAGCGGAGGGAAACAACTCGACTGTCATTTCGACGATGTAGTGTGTGGTTTAATTGTTACATTATGGCAAAGAGTTTATGTGTACAGTGTTAATATTTAAACAGTGTGAAGAATGTATTCTTAATTCCAGATGTAATGGAATGACACGATACAAAAAGATATAAAAAGCCCGAATTCGAAAAAATAATATTCTTAATGTAGCGTGCATCTAGAGTTTCTTTGTAGACAATGTTGATGCACATGCCAGCTTCATAATTTGAAGTAGACCCCACCAACAAAATAAAACATTATTGGAATAATTGATTTCACTATTTATGTTCTATGATTTCAAGTGTATAGAGAATACCAAAGAGTTTAATCAATAAGTGAAACTGAATGTATCAAAATCGATTACTAAGCACACACAATTTATAAGTTATTAATGATAAAGCACTTCTTTCTTGCATTACAAGTATATGTACTTTTTTTCGTGGAACGGAGTTCCCTGCACAATATTAATGCTCTTGTACCCACGAATCATCAGGCATGTGTCTTCACAATTCATATCCGAATTCTCACTGTTGGCGTTTGTTTTTTCCTTTCCTTCAGCGGTTTTGCTGATTCCAGAAAATGTTCACTCAATAATCAATGAATTGTACCAATTTTTACGTATGACGATTGAGAGTCACGTGATGTTGCGGCCAATGCTATCGTAGCGACGAGTAATGGCAACAACGTCTCTGGTGACGTAATCCACATTCTCGCTGCCACAGTGTCGAAGTGAACAAATAAAGGGAATAGTCTGAAGTTGTAGTTGTTCTTGATCGCGGTGGACCTTATCATTGATGGTTAAGTCCTTTGGAGTGATTTGCAATGATCCTAGGGCTTGTAAGGGCTTGTAAGGGGATGTAAGGGCTTGATTATAGGCGGACCGCGACGGAACGGATTCCGGTACCTGAGGGGGGGGGGAAGAGAACATTTGATTTTTTGTTGGACCAACTTTCGTCAACTCAAAATTAAATAATTTTCCATTAGTTCTACGAATGTAATAAGAATTTAATATAAACAATAAAATATCATAAAATCCATTTTTTATTTCCTATTATTATCATTACATTTTGATAGAGACAGTGCTACTACCGTTAATAACAGTTATTAAGTATGATTTATTAAATTATATATATATATATAAATCAAGCCCTGCTTGTAAGGATCTGCTTTTCTTCAAATTGCATTTAACGAGCAGCTGGATTTGCTTTGCTACGAAGATGACCGCACATACTATGGGCCGTATACGGGCGGTAACGCGGAAAACATTTACCTCTCCCGCGCCAGCTTTCCTAAGCGGCGGATTTACCATCTTCGAGGCATTTCCGAGGCAAAGTTAAAGTATTTTTGAGGCCCCTTTTTTTACTGTCATCAATAATAATTTTTGAGATAAGAGATTTTAACCATTTTACTGTACTTACTAGTTAAACAATTAAAACCTGCCTTTAAAAATAATTTTATTAATTTATAAATCTAAAAATTCAAAACAATTGTCTATAATATAATAATATCTGTGTGCCACACTAGCTGCAATATAATTCAACACTGTAATAATCATTAATAAAAACTAACTAAAAATTCCGTTTATGCGATTTTTGCCAGATGTAGATATTATCATTTTCACTTAATATTGTTAGTGAACTGAGTTTGCCTTGTGCAATTGTAACTCGATTCTAGTTTTCAACACTTTTAAGTTTACTAAATGATATTTTACCAATACAGTTTGTAATCACTAAAGTTTTCAAAAATCAAAAGGCAACAGCAACGTGTCACTCAAACCTCAATATTTGCTCTCCAATACGCCTCACGTCAGTATATGAAAAGAGAACTTTTGAAGATTTTGAGACACATTTTGTCATGCAGTCAACAAGTCCAAATGTAATATTCGAGAATGAAAATGCCGCTCTTAGAGTGTATCTGTTTTAAACTCCAATAGCATATTTATCGAATTTATTTAATTTTTATTTCTTTACGGGAACTAATTAAATTTGTATAAGTTCATCTCGTTATAACATTTAGAAATTTGCAATTTTGTTTAATAATTTTTATACCTCTTGAACTCTGAGGCCCCAATCTGTAACTTATTTAACTTAACGGTAAATGCGTCACTGGCTTTCATTCACAAAAACTTTTGGAATACAAAATGCAAAATCCACAGACAAGCTAGAGAAATTCTCACACATTTTTACACAGCCACACTTTTACGTTGCTCCTGTTTCAGAATGTTGATTTAATTGCCCCTGGATTTCTTTCCTCTCAGCATAATTTACTCACGGCGGCCAAAGTGATATTTTTGGCAACTTCTTTTCTCCCTAAACGAATTTTCACTTAACTTTTTTATTATAGTAAAGATACAATGCAGATGTTTTGATATATTGCTTGTCTATCTTCAATATATTGCTCTATATTGCTCTATCTTCAATAACGTGTAAAATAATCATCGGGCAGATTAGTGGACAAAAGCGTACTATAGGGAGAATGGGTTTCTATTCGACTTATGAAAAGGCGAAGACAAGTGAAAATGTCAAAAGGCATTGAGCTAATCGCATGCAAAGTGCTTCGAAATATTTAATAGAAGAAATTTAAACTATGTCATTATCTTTGGTCGGTATCTACAACAATATAAAATGTTTTAATTAATTCGTGATGTGTATAAATGAAGTGCAAATAGAATACCTCCTCAAATAACAACTCTGTACAATTTATCAATAAAAGTATTAAAATAAGATCGTATTTTAATAACGTTTAATAAATTTAAAAATTTACAACTTCAAGTACTGTGTAACTGCATATCATGATTTAAAATAAAAACGTAGTTGAATGAATAGGAGCTTAAAACCACGTTTGAGGTCTCATTGTGATTTAAGATTAGGACAGATAATTTCAACAAAGCTTGTTTTAATGCATAATTCCGCTTAAAAGGACAGAGATAAGTATTATTATATTGATCGCTTCTTAAGAATTTCCATGCTTTGGTAGTATTTGCATTCTCACGTTACTTATTCCACCTGTTTTATATTATTTGAACAATAGCGCAACAAATGTATTATCCTGTATCTCTCGATTATTCAGTATTTGAAAAGAACGATGTCGCAAAGTTTAAACACACACTAGAAAATTATTTGCTTATACGCAATCATTAAAAATTATGCCGTAACTGAACAATATGGTATATTTTGGAAAGTTCAAGATTTTAAGATCTCTTGAAACTTTGAAACACTTTTTTTTCCTCAAAAGAAAACTTTTTTCATCGAGAGACAAAAAGATACAATAATCAAGAAAGTAAATAGGTTTCGATTTTCAGAAAATGTAATATTCTTAACGTGTCTCATTACATCAGATTTGTGTCTCAAGTGCCGAACATCGGCAACTCTTTCAGAAAATATTTTTCTTTTACTTTCTCGCCATACTCCGTACCTACGAAGAAATGAAAAGGTGCAACAAAGCTGCAACAAAAATACTGCGTTTTCTCGTCAGAAAATCTGGTGCTGCCGGGCCCTGGTATTGAAAAAGTGGATAAATTTTGTTCTTATATACAGTAAATTGCTTCCCCTAACACCTAGTGTTGTCAGAATCGACGTTTTGTAGGATCTTAGTTCCGAAACATTGGTTCATGGCAAATCGCCCCTCCATCTATCTATTCTCAATGCTAGCACCTAAATTGTTCAGACGATGTTTTCCCCAATTAATATTTCCTAATGATATGGCCAAATTCTAGGCCCTGGTAATTTGAAATGGATGTTTTTTTGGTTGATTTTTTAGGGTACTTCACAGGAAGCCTTAATATTTTCAAAATTTTCTTAAAATGGCTACTAATTTTTGGATTCAACTTTTTCTGCAGATAGCGAAAAAAATTTGACCCTTTTTTATTTTCACTGAACTTCTTGAATGTTCAAAAATAGCAAATGTTAAAAATTAGTTGGGCATCTTCCTACAACAATATTGAAAATAAATAATTTTTCCTTAATAAAATATGCTCATCGATCTTTATTTTAATATAAACAGGTCCCTAATTTTGCCTGAAATATAGCCAATTTTTCTCAAAACCCGCTCAAACTTTTCTTTATTTTTTCTCTCGAATAGAGAGAAAAGTAGACTTCATAAATTGGTCTAGGGCACTTTGAGTAAACTCTGAATTTTTGAAAATTGCAAAAAATTAAGTTTGCCAACGTGTAGTATTAATAATGAAATCTGTTCTAAACAAATTAAATATTTAAATAAGGTCATGTTCAATTTTTTGAAGAAAAAAACAACGAATAGTTTTTACGTAATTTTTGCTCGAAGTAAAGGCAATTTATACAATTTTTTCCTCAAAAAAGCCTGCAAGTGCGTTCTTTCAAAGAAAGCTTAAAAACGGCGTAAGTTTCATTTCTGTTAAACTTTCTCAATTTTAGAAAATTGCTACTTAGAAATTATCGGAGACATTATGCCTCATTGAAGCACCACTACGTTTAAAATATGAGATGAGATCCCCATTCATAGTTGGACTGCATAAGTAGTAGCAAGAAAATAAAAATATTTTTTATTGGCGGCACAGCAAGCAACTTTCGTATGTCCTAAGAACGGTGCACATCTGATGAAAGCGTACAATCATCGTGAAAAATCCTTTCAACAATAAATTCATCTGTTCTCATACAACAGGCAGGCAATGGTTACTAAGTTGTTGCACCATTCCGACAAATAAGATCAATGAAGGTCTAAAAGAAACTCTTCTTATCGGTACTAATTGACTAACCATTTGAGTTAGGCCAAGTCTCTCTGGTTGCGAAATATTTTGAAAGAGGTACCAACTTTACTCCGTTACACTTTGGTTATGACCTTCTTTCTTGGGGGTGTTTACATGACCCAGTTTTTTAAATAGAAATATTGAAAAGTACCATTCAAAAATAATTTTGAGAACCCTACGTTGGGGTCATTTCTTTGCGATCGAGGAGGCGAAAAATGCATTATGACAATGAATTTCGAACTAAGCGCAGAAGTGCAAAAGATCCGTGAAGATGTCGCAATCGTCAGTGAGTAATAATGCAAAGTGTTTCAGTAGGATGGCATTGCAAATTGGAACAAGACCATGGCCAGAGGTCGTGCAGCAGACATGGCTATTGCTTGGGTTCCTTCTTGGATGTTCCAGGGCCTGCCCATCTATGGCGACAATTTGGCCAAGTTGACACATTTGGTAATGTATCCTAAAAAATGCAAACATTTAGCTCAGGAAAACTCGTACTCGGTTGCAACTTTGAGGTTATATTTAGGAGAAATGAATAGGTGCTGAGAGTGGTATATAGAAGACAATACGAAGTCATTACACTATTTCATCATGTCATATCTCTTTACATTATTCAATTGTCTATAGTAAAATCTTTCGGTTCCCTTTTCAGTTGGTAACCACACGTTCTTAGAGAAGAGCTTAAATCTAAGTATTTCATCGAATAAATGGCCTGTTCAAATCGCGCTAGCTGTATAAATTTAGTACAATAATTATACGGCAATAATTAATATGTTTTCGTTTCTTGGTTTCTCGTGTCATCTCTGTCAGTTTCAAGGTTGCTTTCTTGGAAGATGTCTCAGAATTTTATTTTGTGGCTCGTATCTAACGTCCCTCAGTAAAGAGAACTTTCCATTGAAGATTTTTCCAAATAGTAGTTTCTCATTCAGTGATCACGAGAGAATTGGCTCGTTAATTTTGCAAGTCAGCTAACGACTTGTTTCTCTAATATGAATATATTGAGTGAAATATTAGATTTCTCAGATTATATACTTCTCCCACGTACGTCACATTTTGACGAAAAGAAATCAAATGAAATAAGAAAGTGATTATTATATGTAGTGAATAACCAAGTGTTTGTATAATTAATCAGTAACTGCAATAGCAATGCAATGTAATGGTAAAAGATCATGTCTTAAATACCTACTATTTTCATTTTATTGTTCCACAATACTACAATATGTACCTTTCATGACAATAAACTACTAAATTTTATGGTCATGTAGGAACAATCTAGTCAATCAACCAATAGGATACAAGCTGTGATAAAGGTTTATATATATATATATATATATATATATATATATATATATATATATATATACACATATATTCCACAATCTGATTTTTCTGTGTCAATATTAATTGGAATTCCAGAACCCTTCCATATTTTGCGAATTGTATATTATGAATACAGACTTTAAAACAAGAAAGAATAAGTTTATCGAGTGTACATTCATATTTATTTGCAGAGATGAGATGGAATATATCATATCTGTATTTCTAAAGTGATAAAGTAAAAATTAATATTTTCAGGAAACTGAAAAAATATTAGGAGGATTATTAATAAATATTATGAGGCCTGAATAACTACTAATTTTTTTATGTACAAGCACTTCAAAAAGTCAACAGAACTGGTATTCATACATAGAAGTCAATTTTTGAAAACGCGCACTTGTTACAATCTGACGGTTTTGTTTTCCGTTGAATTTACAAAGGAGTGAGTTTTGTGAGACTTGAATGGGTGTTGTGAGACTTGGTTTTCAATTGATTGAATTTATATATTTTTCATGTTTGGTTTTGAATTAGAATAGTAGTTGTCGGTGCACACCTGAGGCATAATAATTTGTACTTTTACCACATTTCTGGTAAATAAATAGAAACAAATAAATTTAATTACGATTAAAAATGTTTTCGTTTTTTTTTTAATTTTGTACATACTATATTAATTTTTTCTTAACTGTAATTTGTCTGATTTATTTACATTGAAATGAATTGCTTTCAAAAATACTAATGCTTTCGGTCATTTCGCGCTGGATATGTCTGGCATTTGTGTTCCATCGGTTTATCGTCATGGTTTAATTCAGGATGCGCCTGCCTTCTGGAAATCGCACCTTGATCTTCAGCCGCCAGGCATCCTCTCGTCTTCCTAATTCCCCACCTATTCAAGAAGGGTGGTAAACCGTCTGACATGGCTCAAAGGCAGCATTACTGTTGTCTCTGCAGCGTTTCTGTCTGGGGGGGGGGTAGTTTTTGAGTCCCGACATTTTGAAACGTTAGCAATGATTGCCACAAACAAATGTAGAAGGCATTGATGCAAAGGTGTGTGCACAGGGAACGCCACGGGGACCACTCCCACCTGAAAATTCTGAAAGAAAAACGTTCCCATCGCACTCTCTCTTTCCAAACACAATTGCGAGTTGATTAATTATTTCGTGATTCCGAGCGCGTCAATTTATAAGGTCATTAGTCGTGCAAGCATAGCGCATGTTTTTTCCTCTGCCTGTGGCAGTGATCGTCCCCGCTGAATGGTGAGATAAGGCGCCGACCTACATGCAGCTAGTGGGGTTTTCCCTAACATGGTATCTCCACCTGCAGGACACCATACCAGCAGGGACAAGCTCTAAGCTCCCGAAATGTGTGGTAATGTAGTGCATGTAAGTGTAAGTGTGTGTAAGTAAGGAATGAGATAGGACAAGGAAGCGAGAGGAAAGATAACCCGCGGTCCGTGGACCGTTCGTTGGGTACTACGAGTCCTCTGTCATTGGCGTTGTGTTGATCGGAGAAACCACAGAACACCGATTAGAGCAGCCGACAGAAACAATTATCCTTCGTACATCAAGTGAATTCGACCTTGCTACATAGCCAGTGGCCAAAATTCTGCAAATGTGGGGGCTCGAGCCCTAGAACCTCCCGGCCACAGCACCGACCCACCAATGCGCTGGAACCCCTCTTTTGTGGGTCCTTGATACCGTAAAAACGATTGAGGGCAAAACGTCCGTCTGTCTGTCCGTACTCAGAATGGATATTCTCTAGTCGATCTGGCTTCACTCAAAGCGTTGCGGTTTTGAAAAAGTTGCTTCAAAATTTGGGGGTACTTATCATAAAGTACCTCGGATTTTTTCAAAATTTTCTCAAAAACAGCTCAAAAGTTTTTTTAAACCATTGATAACGATAGTGCTAAATGCACTCTATACAATGACATTACCGCCATATTTCTCTATTCTTTTACTTTTTCAAAAATTACAAAAATTTAATTTTTGACTTCTTTCACGTCCTTAGTATTTACAATAGAGGCGACTTGTTCACATTATTATATTTATGAGTACGTATGTTTCAATAATGTTACATACAGTTTCTCGTTTCTCGACACTCAACAATTTTCCGAGAAAACTGGCTCAAATTTCCAGAAAATCAAATGCCATTTTCTCATAAACGGTTCCGAATTTTTTCTTCAAACTTTTCGTACTGATAGTGCTTAATGCACTCTTTAATATGACGTAAATTTCATTTTGCCATTTTTTTGTTTTTTAAAAAATTATACAAATTTTTTTTTAGATCTCACACGCCCTTAATATGCACACTTTCAGCAGTTTGAAAACACTATTGTACGAGGGTTGCCTTTTATATTTAAGGACTAGAGAACAAAAACAAATATTAATCATCGAAAATCACTTTATTGTTTTTTAAAATATTCCCCATGAAGATCTATACACTTTTGCATGCGTTTGAACCAAGTGTCGATGCACTTTTGCCACTCTGATTGAGGTCTCCAAAAAATGCATTCTGAATGCAGCAACTGCTTCTTCAGGTGTCGAAGAAAGTTGACCTCTCAGTTTGTTTTTTTACGTACGGGAATAAAAAGAAGTCATTCGGTGCCAAGTCAGGACTATACGGCGGATGACTCAACAAATCAATGTTTTGGGTGCTCAAAAATGCAGTTGTCGCATTGTCGTGGTGAAGAGTGATCCGTCTTCGGCGGTTGGTTTTCCTGATTTATTGGAAGACAGCTGGCAAACAAATCGTTGTGTACCATTCAGAATTGACTGTTCTGCATTGTTCTAGTGGTACGGTTGCGGCATGTCCAGTTTTTCCCCAAAAACAGGTGACCATCTGTATGGAAGTACTTCGTGCGCGAACAACTTTTGTTGGATTTTGCTAATCTTGAATCACCCATACAGTCGACTGCTGTTTACTTTCGGGCTTATACGCGTAAATCCACGATTCATCACCTGTCACGATGTCAGACGTGTTTCTAAACACCGCGATCGTATTTTGAGCATTTATTTCAACATATCGACACGAGCCTTTTTTTGAGCAATTGATAAATTGTGTGGGATCCAACGGCGAACAAATTTTTTGACAGTCAAATGTTCATTGCCAATATTGAATGTATGCTGGTCCCACGAGTGCCTAAGGTTGTCTCAATCTCACGATTAGGTCACATGCACGATCGTGCAAAATATCAGTTCACTCATAGCATCAATGGTTTCGGAACAACTCATTGGACGACCTTCGCGAAATTCGTCTTGGAGTGAACTACGACCACGAATTGAATTCACCATACCATCGATAAACACTTGGTCCTTGATGGAGCTTCATCGCCAAAAAATTGAATTAAGTTAATCCATGCACTGTTTCTGAGTTAAGACACGTTCGGCAAAGTTTTTAAAAAATTAATCGCACGAAAAATGTTCACGATTTAATTCTATTTTTGGGCCGAAGATGAATCTTTTAAGTTACTGTAAACAACACAAATAGCCCTCGTATGTCAAACGTTCTGAGTACGTATAACCTCAAAACATCCAACTTTACGATAGAGCAGTCGGTTGCCAAATCCCGAAACAAAAAGCAACCTTCGTATTCGAACACAGAACTAATACTGAAAGTCTGTGCAATTCTGTACCACAACTAATTTACTTTATTTTCTCTTTTTGATACATAAGTAATAGTGTTAAAACAGCCCATACTTTTCCACCCCTTAGTAATGGTTATGCAATAATGCAGCGCATTTCTGTCTATATCAACTCATCTCAGTCAATGAGCGCTGAAAATAAAGCGTGCGTGCAGCAATAGGCACTACCAACAATGGGCATATATATTCTCACCAATTCTTACTAAAAGCGCCATTTTGGCCAATAATATAATTTTTCTTCAATTTGCATTGTTATATGAAACTTCTAAGGCGTTCTTTAATGGAAAACTATACGAATAATAAAATTATTTTTACTTTTTTCGTATACGTACGTAAATACGAGTAATATACATAGTATAGGAAATGTATATTCAGGCTAAAGGAAACAACAGTTCGTATTACCAAGTTACTTTATTCCACATTCCATAACATAAACCAATATTCAAAGCCAGGTCGTCGTTTGCTAGCAGATGTCCCTTTACCAAGCGTAAGTCAACCACCAGAAGAATAACCTTACTACCAATTAACTGCTTGATAACGCTGGACACGGACACGTTCGCACACTGCACTAGTTCGGGATCGCCTGTGTTCCGGCTTCACGGACCGGCTGCTTTATACATCCCGAGCCAATAAAGCGAGTCTTCATGGCTCGCTCTGTTTCAGCTCAATGGGCTGCCTAGTCGATGCCGCCTCGCCACCTAGCGGTGCCTCGCAGCAACTCTCATTGTTTGCGCCGTTCCGGCTCAGTGGGTCGCCTTGTCGACGCTGCTACCCCGTCACCTAGCGGCGCCTCCCAGGAACTCATTGCTGGGCTGCCCAGTGCGCCGCTAGTCACTGTGCGCTGCTGTGCCGCTGGCATTGCCCTCTTCGATATCCATGCTCAGGGGTTCCCCCATCTGCTGTTCTCCCTCGAGGTCCTGGTGCCGTAGCTCGGGTGGCTCGATGCCTTCTAGCTCACCTTCGTGAGGTGTAACTGGTACAGGCGACGCTTGCTGCGGCCGTGTTGGCTGAGCTATCTCCTGACCTCCCGGCACCCTCTGCCACCAAGGAGATCCTCTGTATTCCTGAAAATATGGGACTTTAGATTTAGTATCTTCCGTTGGCTCCTCAGAACTTAACCCCCTCGGGCAATCCAACTCTTCTACTTTAAACTGTTTCGCTCGAACCTGCTCCTGATGCCGCCTGAGCACTCTCCCGGGTCCGTACCACATAGCATCTAGCTCCCTGGATTTCTACCACTGTCCCGGGGATCCAGCGCGGCGAATCCGTATGGGTTTTAACCATCACTGGAGCTCCCCTCTCAAATCTCGTGCGCTCCGTCCTATACACGTTTCTCGAAAGGAAAAAAAACGATAAGAGCGTCCTCGGCTGTCGTCCATAGAGATTTTGTGCCTGGCTGACCCCATATCTTCCTGGAAGTGCTCTGTATGTCTTCAGGAGCAGTAACAATGCTTCCTGTTGGTCCCCGTCTTCGAAACTTGACTTCCTCATCGAACTTTTAAAAGTATGGACAAAACGATCCGCCTCCCCATTGGAACGCGGATTGAAGGGAGGAGCCAATATGTGTTCGATACCATTTTCTTGGCAAAATTTTAAATATTTTTGTCCTGAAAACTGGGGGCCATTGTCCAAGAACACCGTCGTCGGTAATCCTTCTATAGAAAATATTGTTTGCAGGGCTCGGACTGTGTCTGCCGTATAGTTTGCTATGCGGGTAACGTATGGGAAACCTGACGATGCGTCCACGAGTACTAGCCACATGCTACCCTGAAACGGGCCTGCGAAGTCTACATGTACCCTTTCCCACACTTCCTGAGGTTCCAGCCACTCCTTGAAACTGCTTCTTGGGTTTTTCTGGAACACCTGACATGGCTCGCACGTTCTAACTCTAGCTTTAATGTCCTTATCTATGTTTGGCCAGAAGCAGTATTTTCTAGCTAACTGTTTCGTAAGAATTGTTCCCCAGTGTCCTTTATGTATGATACTCAGGACCCTCTGCCTCAAACTAACCGGGATGACCACCCTGATCTTGTCCCCGATTTCTAACAACAGGATGCTAGCTCAAACCTTTAATCTATCTCTGAATTTCCATAGCGGATTTGCCTCCAGGTTCTCTATAGTTCTCCTTTTATCTAATCTGATTAATTCTGATACTTGCTAGCTGCGATTCTTTATCAGTCTGCGTTGCTATTGTCTGCTGATCCACTGGAAAACGGTGGACTGCCTCTTCCTGGAGCTGGTCGATCTGCAGACACTCCTCTTCCTGCTTGCAGAAGTCGCTGTCAGGTCCCACCAGCAGCCTGGACAAGGCGTCCGCATTGCCGTGCTGAGTTGTAGACCTTAACAGAATCTTGTAATTGTAATCCGATAGGAAAAGACCCCCCCCTCTGCAGCTTCCGCAGTGTATTATCTGGAATCCTCTTTGCAGGATGAAACAGTTTTACTAACGGCTTGTGATCCGTAACTATCCAAAATTCGTTGCCACACAAGTATTTATTAAATCTACGTACCCCAAAAATTGATAACACTTCCTTCTCCATTTGGAAATACCTACGCTGATGCACGCTAAGCGTCTTAGACGCAAATGCGATAGGATGTTCCTGCCCCCCATTAGTTCTTTTGTGATAAGACCGCTCCTACGCCGTAGCCCGATGCGTCTGTCGTCAAGATGAGAGCCTTGACCGGGTTAAAGTGTCTTAATTTAAAAGCTTCCACGAGCGCCCCCTTGATTTCTTCAATGGCTGCACTACACGCTGTTGATCATAAGAACTTTGCGCTTTTTCTGCGCAATGCGTTAAGCGGGGCGGCTACCTCTGCAAAATTCTGGATAAACTCGGCGTAGTAGTTTGCCTTAACTAGGAACTATTGCTGCTTGATATCTTCGGGTGATGGTAAACTAACAATGGCCTCCACATTGGCTCGTGCAGGCCTAATGCTATCTTTATCAACATGAGTCCTAGATAGGTTATGCTTGGTTTGAAAAATTCGCACTTCCCTAACTTTGCCGTAAGCCCCGTTCCTTGCAATCTTCAACAACATTCTCAGATTTGAAAGTTTTCTTCATTGGTTCTACCCGTTACCACAATGCCGTTTAGGTAATTCATGCTGCACGGCACGCCCGCGATTAATTGCTCCAGATATCTCTGAAAAATCTCAGCTGCCGAGGCTACTCCGAATGGTAGTCTCGTACTGAAACAGCGCCAGAGGCGTATTTACTGTTACATATTTTTTAGACTTCGTCCAGCGGAATTTGCAGCTATGCATCTTTTAAGACTATTTTTGAAATCCTCCCGCCTGCTAACCTCTGGAAAAGCTCCTCGGGTCGGGGGAATGGGGTACTTCTATTTCTAGTTGTGCGTTTACAGTAGATTTGAAATCCTCGCATAACCGAATAGAGCCTTCTGCCTTCCACTACTAGCAGTGTAGCCAAATCACTACCTTTTAACTGGTGTAATGGTTTTAAGTTTTTGTAATCTTACCAGCTCCTTCGTTACTCGATTCCTCAGCGCTAGCTAGCGATGAACCACAAACATTTGAAATCACAGTCCCTTGACAAACCTATCAACTCCGTTATCCATTCCTTATGCGAGTTACCTGGCTCAATTCTGTTCTTGGAAGAAAAAAAATGTACCTCGCCGTTACTATATGCGGTTTCCTCTCGAAGTGTGAAAACTAAGTGTTTTTTCATGAGCAGCGGGAATTTCACTTGCACTTCAACGGAAAAAGTTTCTGTAACAGCTCAAATAATTCACTGCCCGATATGCTGAGGAAGAATGCTCTTATTTCTACTTCCACAACACCATGATACAAAAAATGTTGATTCAGTGAAGTATAATACGAGGCCCATACCTCGTTATCCCAAATTTTGGAAAGCTGGGCGCCGAATGCAGACGGGGGGGTTGTTCCTCTGCTATGGACTTAACAGTGCTCGAACTGCTTTGAGTATCACCTGATGCTGCTGCTGCTGCTGAAACTTCTGTTCTTGCTGCAGCTGCTGTTGCGATGCCAAAATCTGCATCAAAACCTCTTCCATAATATCTTGCTTTCACCTCGTTGCCATTTAGAACTTGTATATTCAGGTCAAAGGAAACAGTTCGTATTACCAAGTAAATTTATTCCACATTCCATAACATAAACCAATACTCAAAGCCAGGTCACCGTTTGCCAGAAGACGTCCCTTTACCAAGCGTATGTCACAACCACCAGAAGAATAACCTTACTACCGATTAACCGCTTGATAACACTAGACACGGACTCTTTCGCGCACTGCACTAGTTCGGGATCGCCTGTGTTCCGGCTTCACGGGCCGGCCGCTTTATACATCCCGAGCCAGTGAAGCGAGTCTTCATGTCTCGCGCTTCATGTTTGTTCTCCATAGTGAGGTCTTTTATTAAGGTCTTGTACATTTTTTGAATATTTTAGTGTTTTCGCGTGCAATTTGTTCTGTTTTAAAAAATTAGAAAAACAAGATTTTTTCAAAAATATCTCAATTTTTTCTTTAAACTTATGGTAGGGATTGTTCTAAATACATTCTATGAAGTGACATCAACACCATATTGCACTATTCTTTGTTTTTTCAAAAAATACTAATTTGTAATTTTTTGACTTGCCTCTCACGTTGTTAATATTTATATTAGCGGCAATTTGTTCACATTATTCTGTTTATAAGTATACTGTGCAAACTAGCTCAACTCCGCATTTTCAGAAACACTCAAACGCCATTTTCTGAAAACCGGCTCCAATTTTTTTTCCTTCAAACATTTCAAACGGGTAGTACTAATTGCACTCTTTAATATATCATAATTAATTTCGGTGAATTTTTTGTTTTTTCAAAAACTAACTAATGTAAATTTTTGAAAGATCTCTCACGCCATTGATAGGCAGATTTGCAGCAATTTGTAAACACTGTTGTACTTGTAGGTTAAAGTACTTAAAATGACTTCAAATTAAGTTTTTCGAAAACTCAAAAATTTTGTGATAAAAAGAGCTTCAAATTTTGAATTTGCAGTAGCATTTAAACGCCAGTTTTTTTTAAAGACACCAAACGTTTTCAAAGAAAATTGCCAATTAGGACGAGGTTTAACTGTTCTTTAAAATTAATCAAAATTAATAATCCTAAAATAATATTTCCGCTCTATAATTAGGAAATCGAAAAATGAAAAAAATGTCAAAAAAATGTACTTTGGGTTGCGATAGATGGCAGCGAGAAAGAATATGTGACAAGTTCGAATAGCTAATCCAGATCAAAGGAAATAGAAAACTAATATGGGAAAGTCTATGCCATTCTGACAAAAAGAGAGACAAAAATCTCTACCTCCAATTTTGAAGTTTTATTTTTTTTTCGAAAAATCAGGGATATAAACGAAAATGAGACCTGCACCGTTCCCTTAAACGTCATTTGCACTATTCAACAACAAAATTTAATAAAAAACTTGCAACTGAATTTATCCACTTTTTCTTTAACAGGATCCGACATTAATAGTTTTTGTGCGGAAAATTCGCCGTTCTCTGGCGCACGATTACAATAATTTCCATTCTTACGTTAGTAAGTGCGAGAAAATAAACTAATGGTGCTACAAAATGGCACAGACTGTGCCGTATTATTTTTCTATTTCTTTGGGTCTCGGCTAGCCATTCGCATTGGCCACATACTCTTGCCAGCTTAATTTTTCGGTTTCGTAATAGTAAAACGGAAATATCATTTTAAGGACATATTAAAAAGCCGCAAAACCTAGCCCTAAAGGACAATTTTCTTTGAAAAATGTGGAGCTGTTTTTAAGAAAATGGCGTTTAAGTACAACTCTAAACGCGAAATTTGAACCTCTTTTGACGAAAAACTATAGAGTTATGAAAAACTGCATACAAAGTCATTTCAACCACTTCCAGTCACAAATGCCATAGTGTTTACAAATTGCTGGAAACGTGTATATTAAAGGCATGTGAGATATTTCAGTAAAATTACACTTGTTTAAGTTTTGAAAAAAAAAACCAAAATGAACTTTGCGTCATGATTAAAAGTGCAATTAGTACTAACGTTTCGAAAAAATTGAAGAAAATATTTGGAGCTGTTTTTGAGAAAATGGCGATTGAGCGTTCCTGAAAATGCACAATTTTGAGCTAGTTTTCACAAAAAAATGCTGAGTTTTCGGGAAACTTCATCTCACATAATTTAAAGCACATGTACTCATAAATACACGAATGTGAACAAATTGCCGCTGATGTAAATATTAACAACATGAGAGACAAGCCAAAAAATACTTTTTTGTAATTTTTTAAAAACAACAGATAAGCGCAATAATGCGTTTATGACATCTTATAGAGTGCGTTTAGTACTATCTCTACCAAAAGATTAAAGAAAACATTTGGAGTAGTTGGGAAATCTTGATTTTGTAATTTTTGAAAATATTGCACGCAATATTGCTCGAAAGTTAATAAAATTTTCAAAAAATTTATACTATCTTAATGAAAGAACTCATTATGGACAACAAAATTTATATGAAGGAAAAACCTCTTTCTTCAATTTTGTAGTTGAAGGAAGATACGAGAAAATGCCAACTTGTGCAATTTTCGTAACTTCAGTGATAAGGGAAAAAATCGCACACATGTCACCTTTATAAATGTACTCTATTATTACACGAAATTTAAAGAAAAAAATTTGGAGTCATTTTTGAGAAAATTTTGAAAATGTCCTGGGTGCTTCATGTAATTTACCCCCAAATTTTGAAAAAAGATTTTAAAAATCGCCTCAAGGGGAGCCAGATTGATTGAGGAATATCCATTTTGGAAAAAAAATCGTACGTACTGTTTAGGCGCCAGGGGTGTTAACAGACTGACAGACGGACGGACAGACGGAGGACGTTTTGCCGTCAATTGATTTTCCGGTATCAAGTACCCATAAAACAGGGATTCTTGCTACACCACGTGTTAGACGATTTTTTTCTTAATTTAGAAACTGGATTTAGATATAGAATTTAGACTTAGAATTTAGACTCCGGATGAAGATAATTTCTCCAAAAAAACTTCAAACACTTCCCTGTCCATTTATATTCCCGATTTTTACCCACAACGGAACAAATCCCCATTTTGGGGACAAAAGTCCCCAACCTATCAACCCCGCCGCCACCAACGGAAGATCGGGACGGAAGTGGGAAATATTGGGAACACTTATTCGCTTATGTCCAGCTGGGGCGTGGAATATCCGGCCGTCATCTTGTTCTCGACAATTACTCATTTCGTTAGTGTTGTGTGCGAAGAAAGAAGACGGGATCGGGCTCCGCTACAAGTCGTTCGAACTTTAGTTCGGGTTAGCCCCAGTTGGGCCCTCGGCTTCGTCGTGACTATGTCCGATACTCAGGAGTAATTGAGTAGGAGTTTCTCCCGGTGTTTTGTAAGTGGCGCGGGTTCGGACTCTAATTCTCGCTAATTCGCCTTCGGTGCTAGTTTGGGCTAGGCGCTCTGTAGCGCTCAGGGCTAGGCGCCCTGTAGCTCTGAGCTGGCAGGGCGGCACTATCGTGGTTAATGGAAAGTTACTCCTAACATGCTAGCGTGCCGGCGAATCCGACTTCCATTTTGTCGGGGCACCAGTGCTCCTGAAGGGCGGTGAGAATTACAGCCTTAAGACCCAGATGTCCAGACCCAACTTATCTTCATGAAATAGAACCGACGCGCGAGCGGGTAACCGTAAGCGCAGACATTCCGATTCATATCTTCAACTAACCTCTCCACCTCGCGTTGGTTAATGTCAACTTCAATCGGCTAAAGTCCAAAGAATGCTGCGAAGCTCTTCCTACTTCCAACTTAATCTTCCATTTTTTGAAGTTGTGAACATTAACCAACATATTCGAGAATCAATCTGTTCACCCTTTAACCGTAATAAATATAGCTAAGATAAGGTTGACAAGTTTACTTTGAACTCGCCACATTAACACAAAACTAGATAAACAAAATGATAGAACATTCAGCGGGATTTTCTCCAAATAGGTATCTCTGAGCTCCCGACTGGTCTCACGGCAAGTGTGGTAGTGCAGTACTTGCAGTAAGTACGTGGTAAGAGTGAAGGAAGCTGGTACAGATGAATTGGATTTACATTATTTCTAATGCGAAATATTGCTTGTTTTCGTAGATTCTGACTTTTCAGAAATTCATCAGGAAAATCAAGGTTCCCATGTTCTGTTCCCAAGGTAGCCAATTACTATACTTCGGTTTCTAAGAGTTCAATCTCTATAAATGGTAATAGATATTATTAGTAAACTGAACCAATCGCAGGTGACTTGTGACCTTGGATATGATTACCAATGCTGTTTAAAAATAAGCAAGGCAACGAGGTATCAGTGGGTGACCTTGAATCACCGTATTTTACATAAAAAGTCTATCAATAGATAGAAAGTATATGTTTTCACACTCCCCTATAAATGATCGTATCACAAGATTCGTTATACATCACCCAATGTAATGCTGAATCAGCAGAGGAACCTGAAGAAAAGAAGAGTGTCTCAATTGTTCTCGCGGTAGAGAGAAAGTTATGTAATGCTGCGTGGAAAACGGCGAATTTCCGGCAGAAAAACTCTTCTTATAGGGTCCTGGCAACGGAAATGTGGATAAATACAGTTGCTAAATTTAGAAAAAACTCCTCTAACACGAAGTGTGGCCGGAATTCATGTTTTGTGGGTCCTTGGTACCGAAAAGTTGATTGACGGCAAAATGTCTGTCTGTGAACAACGCTAGCGGCTCAACCGTTTAGCCGATTTTCTCCAAAATTAATATTTCCCGGTCGATCTAGCGGATGTCGCGGCTTCTTAAATTTGAAACCGATATTTTAATTTCAGGGGGTGCTTTACGTAAAGCCCCTCGGAGATATTTTCAATTTCTTTTTTTAAAATGGCTTCATCGTTTTTAATAAAATTTTGTTTTTGAATAGTGAGAAGGACGATCCTTCGAGAGAATGATGCAAGTCCCACGTTGGTTAAAAACCCTAATTTTTCGAAAATTGTAAAACTTCTAATTTTGTATGTGTTACTGCAACTAAAAAATTGAAGATAGATATTTTTTCTCTTAACAAAATCTTTCTTAAAGATAGATTTTAAAATAAGGTCAAGTACATTTTTTCGAAAATTTGAGTATTTTCGCATAATTTTTAGTAAAATATAGGCAATTTTTAATTTTGTTTAAACATTATTATTCTCAAAAATGGCTCCATCGTTTTTATGTAATTTTGTAGTTAGTCTGAAGGGCGTTTAATAAAATTGTGCAGGTCTCATTCTAATTTTTCTAAAAGTGAAAAAATTCAAAATTTGTTCGGCGTCTTCCTACAACTACAATTATGAAGATACATTTTAAACTGAAATGTGTTCATCAAAATCAGATCTTCAAATCAGGTCATATTCCATTTTCCAAAAACATGAGCGTTGTTTGCGAAATGTTGTGTTAAACACAGGCAATTTTTATTTTCTTTAAACCATTTTTTATTAAAAACCGCACATTTTTTTATTAAATTGGGACCTTATCATAAAGGACGCTTAAGATAATGGTGCAGGTCTCACGTTCGTTAAATACCTGTTTTGTGAAAATTTTAAAAAGTTAAAGAATTTTCGACTTCTTCCTACAACTACAATCGTGATGATGCATTTTTTCTTAATGAAACATGTTTAAAAAACAGATCTTCAAATAAGGTCAAGTTGAAGTTTTTGAAATATGAGTGTTTTTTGGTAATTTCGTGACAAACATAATAGCCCGCTCCCATTTCACTATGTTATATAGGTAACTAGCTGACCCGGCGAACTTTGTTCCGCCTTAATGGCAATAAATAAGCAGTTTTTATTAATTGGAAAACATACAAAAAAATTAAATACCTACATTAATCATTCATAATTATTTCTGTATTTTAGTTCATAGGTTGCTCTTCATTTAAGTACCTTGTGATACACGACATTTTTTGTTTTATTATCAGGCGCAAAAAACAAACAACGCAGATGGTCTTCCGACCCGTAACATGCCACGTATAATTGACCATGGGAAAAACTGAATGTTCTAGATTTAAACCACAAACTTTTAAGATTGGCCTTGTGATTTGTTGATGGTCATGCAAATGCAAGACGTATCGGAAATTGAAGTCTTTAAATTCAAACGACATATCGTTGGGATCATCGGTATCCTCGGAATGAGAACTTCCTCACCTTTGAATTTTCCTATCATTATCGTAGCGTAAATTACATTGTTCATCAATTTTCTAACCACCAAACGCGTACCGTTGCACAGTTTTTGGTTGGTTATGTTCGAAGCATGATTACTACGGAGCCAACCTTTGGCGTAAATTGGTGCGGGTTAGCCAGGCACGTCCAAAGATTTAAAAATTCAATTGGATAGTTGTGGCTTCATCTTCATTTGTGACGCAGTCAATAGATTGAATGAATGCATTGTTCAATGATCTTATTTTGAATTATGTAGTTTAGGTCATCTACATCTTATTCTTAGCTAAAATTGCTCGCTCACTCAACCATTCATTATTTTTGTAGTTAGAAATAATTTCTGAATACATTGTTGATAAGTTCGTCTTTTGATGAGACAAATTACAGAAATTATTTGGAAATGATATTAATCCGCTCGATTCATCGACAGGTACTTGACCATTACCGATAGTCAGCAATTGCTCCGAGAAATCTTCAGCAGATGTTCATTAAGCAATGTAACTCTCATGTTTGTTGTCAGTTGCAGTTTCTTCACATAGGCCATAATTTGACGATTTGAGGCAAGCGTTTATTTCGTCGGCAGCCGTAGATCTTGGAATTACTGGCAGTATTTGGGAAATCGCCAGACAGTAAAATCATGCCCTCCAAAACATCTCGAGTCATTGCGTAAATCTTTTAATGTTCGGTTAAGTGCTTCTAATGCATGTTTATGCGTTTTTTATATATTATTTATTTTTTTATATTTTCTTACAAATATCAAACTGTCATCCATACGTCATTACATATCTGTCATTATACGTCAATTACATAGCTGTCATTTGCGTTTTGTATTCCAAGTCTGATTCTTTTTTGTTATACCACGTTTTATAGTGACTGACGTTTCATGTCAAGTCACACGGGAATGCTGTCGAACGGGATAAAAAGTATCCTATGTCCTTCTCCTGGCTCTAAAACTAACTCCCTGCCAATTTCAGCTAATGGTTTCAGCCGTTCTTGAGTTATAAGTGGAGTAACTAACACGACTTTCTTTTATATATATAGATTACAGCAGGATGCTTCGTAAGATAAAATTTTTATATTATTTCATATTTTTTGTTCATTACATTCTATCTTTTGTTATATGTTTACAAATTAATCATTTACAATTTATTTAAAATCTATTTAAAATTCCGATCATTCATTGCCTGAAATGTGAAAACAAATAAATGATTTCGCTTTGCATAATAAGATGTGAAAATGAAGAGTAATACCAACACCACCTAGATATACATCTAGGTGGTGTTGGTAATACGCACAAAAACCGAGTAGTTTTGATGAATACAACAATATTATATTTAATTATGATATTTTTGTATCCATTTTCATTTTCTTCCCAGGGGTATCACCAATGCTAATTTGCGGAAAGATGTATCCCATACGAATTAGCTGTCATTGTTATAATTTGCAACACATTGTTGTAACGCGTCACTAACAACAGAAGACGATAATTATGGCCGCAGTTTGTTCGAGTTAAATAAACTAATCATTTTATTTGGGCAAAAATTCGCGCATTGTTGGTACATTTATGAAGAACGTGGTTACACTTAATTCAATGGCGACTGCTGACGCTTACCAGTAAACATCGTAGGTTCTGAGGCGCAGCTTGCTGTGCTGCCTCTGCCGAACCCGGCCGCCCTTTCTTCGGAACGCTACACTGCACAGAATTTCTAAGTTCTAAAATCTGTTTTCGGACTTAGAAATATTCTCAGTATTTTCTCCCGGAGGCTGAATATTTTTTAAGTTCTAAAATTATTTTTCGGACTTAAAAACACTTTCATCAGTCCCTCGGGACTTTGAAAATTTTTCACACATTAGCCCTTTTTAGGTCTTGGACAAAAAGAATCAGTCCTTTTCTGGACAAAACTCTTCAAGTCCTTTTTAGGTAGCACTTATTTTTTTATACCAGTTACTTTCTTCGAAAAGAGCATAAGTGCGTGTTCCCATTTTCCGTAATGGAGAACGGCTACGGTTCAACGGTAGCGGTCCTGCGCGCTTTCGGACCGGGGTGCCTTGGACTTCTCGACCAACTGCGTCTCGATTTCTATAGCGCCCGAGAGCCATGCCGCGTTTCACGCGGCCACCAACACCACTGCACAGCTAGCTATACCCGCTGCCGCTGCCGCTTCCGCCAACATCACTCCGGACAAAATCCAAGGCGCCATTAATCAGCAGGATGTTTTTGCTATTAAAACGTTCCCTTTAGGGACCAACAAAATGAGCAGAAAAAGCAAAGCCTCGCGCAATGCTAACCCCTCAAGGTCTTGATGCAGGCCGCCGAGGACGAATGCCTTGCCCAGGAGACGACCGATCAGGTTGCGCTTTTCGCAGCCAAGCTGGTACCTGCTGAACAGCCACAGTTCAGCAAAGCCGACGCCAAGAATGCGCTTTCGGAGATTTACTCCCGCCCATTTTGCGCTCAGGCACTGCCCGCCGACGCCGCCACCTCCGGCAAAGGCAAGAAGTGCCACTGCCTCACGCCTTCTATCTGGCAGCTTTCTAGCTCTGCTTGCGAGACGAGAGGAAATGCAGGTGGATATTGTGTTCGTCGAGAGCACCAATCCGCTGCCGTCGCGCCCCTCCCAGCCGCAAACGGCGAGGCGGAGGCCCACGAGGTTGAGCTCCCGCCTCCCGGCGCCGTGTCGCCTCTTCCTCCATCGTCGCAATGCCAGGGTGAAATACCGCCTCTGCCACCTCCCTGTCACTACCTACGCCGGCCTCGCAGCCTGCGACCGTTTCTGAACCTACGAGGGCTTCCAAGCGCGTCTCGCCCATCCTGGTCGCGAACGCCTTGGTGCCTTCTGACGGCGATTTTCGCAGCTGGTTCGAATCCGCGACGCACGGCTGCGAACACCCAGTCACGGACAAGCTCTGCGAGGAATTCTTCTCGCTGCAAGCGCGGAACGCCACCAACCATGCGAAGGTTGCAGCCGGGCTGAAGAAACTGCAAGCGACGCACTTCACGCACGCAGGTAAGGAGGAACAGGGCTTTAAGCTCTACGTGAACGGCCCGCCTCCCCAAGTGTCAGCGAATGACGTTGCGGTTGACATCGCAGCGCAGTGCCCGGGGAAACCCAGGCCTGCTGTACATCAACTGAAGAGGCGCCGAAACGGGAAATTAGTACCGTTAGGTGCCTACTTCGTTAACCTCACCCCGGGTAACGACGGTAAGTGGCTGTTTGCCTTGAAGGCGGTTTGTCACTGCGCAGATCGAGGCCGCGAAGCGAACTGACAATGGACCTTTCTGCAAAAGGTGCTGCCGCGAGTTGCGTCCCTATTGCCAGATCAGCCCACGGTGAAATCATTGCGACGAAGGTCATCTGACAAAGGATTGCAGCAACAACAAATCTGCTGTCTTCTGCAACTGCGGAGCTAATCACTCTGCAAACTACGCCGGCTGCCAGACCCACAAAGTCTTAGCAGCCAAGAACAAAAACGTTGAGCCGGAAGAGAGCAAAACTGCTCAGTCAACACGCAAGGTACACTGTCAGAAATTACATTAAATTTAATGTGAATTAATGTACGACTGTACATTAATTAATTAAATACAATAATTAATTAATTAATTAATTAATTAATTAATACAATAATTTTAGTGTAATTTGCACATTAAAAGGATATTAATGAATTTATACACTAAATGTAATGCTTAAATAAAAATCAATATAGATTTAATGAACGATTGTACCTTAAATGTAACTTGTACATTAAAAGGAGATTAATATACTTCTACATTAAATTAAATAATTTAATAAAAACCAATGTAGATTTACCAGCGTACATTAAAATCAGTGTAGACTGCACATGAAGCGTAATGTACACTCTTGGAAACATAAAGTTTCGCGTCGAAAATGCCTTGGCGCGATAGATTGATGGCTCTGGACATCCCTGCTTGCCGACAGCTCTATCTACCGTTTATTGCCGAAACTACGTTCTGGAGATCGTGCTATGAAGATTTAATTTAT
Organism: Gryllus bimaculatus; assembly: GCA_017312745.1. Classification (NCBI taxonomy): domain Eukaryota; kingdom Metazoa; phylum Arthropoda; class Insecta; order Orthoptera; family Gryllidae; genus Gryllus; species Gryllus bimaculatus. Next base: position 3,082,194 of record BOPP01000099.1, read on the forward strand.
CTTATTGGAGATAGTTTAAAATATTTTAAAATCCATTGACAGCAAAATAGTTGTAGCACTAAGGAAAAAGACTTTCGTGCTTCTGCCAGTAAAAACTCAACTGACATACATTTTTTGTAAACGTAATGTTTCTTTCAAGTTTCGTTAATATAAATGTGTTAGTATAAGAGGAGCGCAGCAAGGGTGAAGAATGGCTCAGTATCAAAGTGTTGTTCTAGCACTCTTGAAGTTGCGGGTTCGGTTCCCACCCTACATAGATATTTTATCCATTCTACAATGCAATAAAATCCACTAAATTATAACATTTTACATTTGTCGTGACAATTTTATGCATAAACGGTGAAAATTCGCTGTCGCGAAGAAGGCGCATATTTCAATTGTGAAGAAATTAGAAAATTGATCCATTATACTAAAAATTAAAAATTGTGCATTATGTAGTGGGGAGATAACAATAATATATGTTATCCTGTACCGCTCGAGCATTTTTTAAACGATTTAGTTATCGCAGCGGTGTTTGGACCGCCCGTCATGTTTTGGAGATTTCTAAAGTTTTCAGCCAGCATGAGCAGGATCAATAACACCAAAACATTACATAAATATTTTATTTGAAAAACTAAGCCAAAAGTCCCCAACTCACGTTGAAACAATCAAAATATGTAAGCATTAAATGTTGCCGATAACACTTATTCAGGGGTTAGTTTGAAAAATGGACTTCTCATTCCAGTATTTTGAGAAAAACAAAAAAATGTCATATCATCTGTTAAAACATTATTATGCTAATGTTTGAGGATTATTTCCCTTGACTAGTGAAAGTTCAAAACAATAGATTAAGATAATTAAGGAATGTCTAGTCATTACGGAAGAAAGTTGAGATAAAAAGTTAAAAAAGACTAATTTTTTAAGTTTAATTTTAAGTGTTGTGTTTGTCTT
>BOPP01000099.1:3089230-3108187 GCA_017312745.1 Gryllus bimaculatus
TTGACGCGACATATTTAGCATGTTGTAATTTTGTGGATTATATGGCACTGTAGAATGAATAAAATATTTACGTAGACTGGGAAGCGAACCCGCTACTTCACGGGTTCTAGAACACCACTCCGACACTGAGCCATTCTTTCGCCCTTCTAATACATTTTATATTATATTTATACATAACAACACATTTTATAGGAACGAAACTTTAAAGCAAAATCACGTTTACCAAAGTTAATGTCAGTTCTGATTTACTGACAGGAATCACGAAAGTCGTTTTCCTCTGTACTGTTACTATTTAGCTCTCAACGGTCATTAAAGTATTTAATACGCTCTCCAATAAAATAAATTTAATTATAGTTCGATCTACAGAACGCAGTTTCGAAAATAAACGTTAGATAGCGCTGTCGGCAAGCAGGGATATCCAGCGCCATCAAACTCTCGGGCCAAGGCATTTTCGACGCGAAATTTTATGTTTCCAAGAGTGTACCTTGTACATTAAAACTAGATTAATGTTTGTACATTAAATTTAATGTTTAAACTAAAATTCACGCAGATTTCATACATAATTATGGAACACATGGGACATAGTTACTGTTTAAAAACTTAGAAATATTTTATTCTACTATTTTAACTAACGTACAATAAAAATAATTTATTTATTTGAATTATATTTTATTCTGTACAATAATCATATTTTTTCTACAAAACCATTTAATTTAATATTGTATTTGAACATTCACTATTGTAAGTTGTGCTGCGTTTTTGCAACGTTTGCCTGATGTGGGGTCTCGTTTAGTTGTATTTTGCAAGCCGCTTAGGGAATTTCGAACCGTTCAGGTACGACCCTTGCAGACAAGACAGACGGGTTTCCCAACATGCCTATTACAGGTACACAAGCGTTTGGGATGCACTCGTATTCAGAAGCTCTTGTAGTCGTGTTATTACGTGTTGGAGTAATAGTAGACACTTCTAAAACTTGTGACAAATCAAATATTACATTCTGATATGAAAACGTGTGAAACTTATGAATGTTATTCATCACTTCCTATTCTCATCACAGAGTTTCCTAGAGCGATTGGCGGTTAATATCGAGAGAAGCTGAAGCAATTTATTCATATTGGATTTGTCAAGGTAAAATCTGATCAATATTAATTAGTGTGATTGAATATTATTTTCATTTTTAACATTATTTAATATTATTTTTTTGAAATGTGAAATTTGTTGATCTCCACCTATTTATGGATATGTGCTGCACATTGCAAGTGACTGTCGAAATATAAGAAAGGACCAAACAAATGAAGACAATGAACTAAAGTTCAAGAAATGAGTGTGGCACAGTAAGTCCAAAGTCAATAACTGTAATCCTGAAAAAAGTTCTATTTCGTAAAGACGTTATTGAAGGTGTGATAATTGCCAGCTATTACGCTTCTGGATATACCTATTCTGCAAAATTAGAAACAATCCTCAGATTCATACGAAGGTAAGTTGGAGATGTATTACTATATCGCACTAAATTAAAAATAAATTTTCATTAAATAATTATGGATATAACGTTTGAGATAAAAATTGTTACATTAAATCATTTTTCGTTTAGTTAAGTAAATATGCTCATTAATTCCATGAAAAATTGTTGATTATCACTATGTTTATGGCATGCATGCAATTAAAGCTTAATCGTGCAATTAAAAGTCCACAACCGCCAATCAGAACTCAGAGAACCCAGCGAAATCGTTTAATTATGTATCTATAATACAGACGTTTCCAGACGGCCATCAAGCATGAACAAAAACGTACATCACACGTGCCTCAAAGACACAATCAGTAAACAAATGATACAAAATTATAAACGAATAATTATTACTATTTCTTAGACAAACGTTTTAATATTTGTCGTACAGTAAGTTTAATGAGAAACTATTATCGTACTCATGCTTGGCATCAATCGCCTAACGCTTTATATTGCACAGATATGTTAATTGATCTATTTGAAGGTGACGATCCAGAGAGAACAGTTGTTTTGGCAAAACCCTTATTCGTTTCGGAAAATCAAGTAATTTTGTTGTATAATTTAAAATATTGAAATTACCCTTTTAACACCATTTCTTCAATAAATGAAAATATGGCCATTAGCATTTTTAACACTAGCTGACTAACTGAATAACATGGAATATTTAACATGAATAAATGTTTTACGTGTAAAAGATTTGGTTTTAGAATACTACAAATATAAGAAATGTAATCGTCAGTTTATTTACCTGCTCTAGATAGTACACCTACAAAACCTCAAGAGTCAGAACTGAATCGTCTTTCTCTTTTCCCTCATTAACATGTGTTGTTCTCTCATATATGCAATTTCTTTTCGTATGAAATAATTTTTTCTTGGCTTCGTTAGCGTCTTCTAATATTTCACCCGGAATACGTTAAATATTTTTCATTTTCAAACGTTATTATCAATTACAATTATTCTCTAAGACGCTAAGGTGATCGTAAATATACACTACACAAGGCCTACTAAAATAGGTCTTGTTCCGAACCAATATGACGTCATCAAACACATACCTTTCATGGTAAAGATATGATTGAATATCTCAAAATTAAAATTATTCTTTGATGGAAACAAAAAATACTGAACGTAACACGTGTATAAATGCGTATAATTGCACTCGTGGCAAATAAAGAAACTCGCTCTTTCTTCTTCTCGTCGCTCGTTTCTTTAATCATACCACATCGTGCAAGTATACGCCTATTTATACACTCGTTTCGTTAACTACTATAAGAGTTTTTCATAAATAAATAGGCAATTGGCCTCAGTTTTAAGTAACAGTAAAATTGCGATAAAGGAAACTTTGTCGAAATGGGTATTATTAAGTAGAGAATGGATTTTATCCTTACGAAGCAAATAGATTTTCTGGTTTAATAATTTCTGGAATGACCACAGAAGAAAGGTATCATTAAATTATAATATTACTATCTATTAATAATATTAATATTTTGTTTCACTTAAAATCGATTTTCTTTCTCGTTTTGTTCTTTTATCGCGTATGTATCTTTCTCCTTTTTGTACGGAATTGCTACTAAAAGCAAATGCATTTCCTCTGTAAATAATGTTTTGTCATTTGTTTAACTGTGTAAAAAGGTAATGCTTAATAAATATTATGTATTAACAACAAAATTATTACTTTCAGGGAAATTATGAAAATAAATCCAACAGAAGGAGAAAACCTCAGAAAGAAGGTGGAAAAAAGTTGATTCTGCAGTTTTTAAATTGGCCAAAAAGATGAGCAAAATACAACGCCGGGTACATTGTAATTTTTTTGAGTTGTGAATAGTTGTATAGTAGTGTAGTAGAATACGTTGTGGTTTTTTAATTTCTCATTGCTGATAGTTTTGTATTTTTGAAGAAAAAAATGTTTGTGTATTAATATTAAATTAATTAAATAATTAATTTAATATTAAATTAATTCTATAATGTTTGGTATATAAGTTAATGATTATTTATGCACCAGGGGCATTATAAGAGTTATATTGATACTAGCAACAAAAAGCCTTGAAGTGTTAGGAGTAGATGATTTTTTCTCTTGAAGGAGACGTAAAAAGCACAGCCAGAGATTCCTGCATTACTTTTAATGTAAAAGTATACGAAAGTAATTATCATGAACGCACATTCAATTTAATGTACACGTACAGTAAATTTAATGTACTCGGTCAGTAAATGTAATGTACATGTGTACATTAAATTTAATTGTACATGTACACTAAATTTAATTTACACGTAGTTTAAAGTTACTGTACTTGTAAATTAAATTTAATGTGCGTACATTGTAATTACTTTCATGTACTTTTACATTAAAAGTAAAGCAGAAATATCTTACAGTGTAGATAAGAGCACTACCTTCGCGAAAGCAGCGCACTCACAAGCAGCGCAATACCCTGTGCAAGCAGCGCGCGGCAAAGGCGATGGCGAACACATACTATAGAGACAATACAGGACACATAGCGATATATTGAGAAACACTTATGCCAGCTCCATCTAGTGGCAGAACCTGCTGAAACTCGCGTTCGTTCTTCACGTAAAACTAGTTTATCGAATGTAGATGAAAAGCATAAATTAAGAAACTGGCATATTCTGACTAAGCTGTATGTGAATGCCTCTTGTCTACCCAAATAAATTAGCTTTTAGTTTGTTTTCTAAGATTAAGTATGTTTTCGTTAGACTTTTTAAATAGTTTACGACACAGTAAACTTGAGGTCAAAAAACAATGAATGCAAATCATTAATATTCAATTGGAAAATATTGTATGTAAAGAATGTACTAATTTGCATGTAAGCAGAGGTAAATGTATAGATAAAGTGTTATTTAAAGAAAGCAAATGAAAAAATACCAAATGTATCATTGAAAATGTTATGGCAAGAAAAACTTGCATTTGTAACCATTTTATTCTTGGAATATATAAAACATCTCTTTTGTACATTATTATTTTCCGTAATTTAAGTCATCAATATAATTAAGTCACAGAAAAAGTAGGAAAAATGAATCTTATTTCGTGAGGTCAATTTAAAAAAAAGTATTTCTTCCGTAAATATCATATTGATGTCTTTATTTGGCGCTGAAGTACCAGGTTCTGACACGGAGCGCTAGTGGAAACTCGTTTCCATTGGTTGCGTGGAAGTACGGGGAAGTGTCGGACCTCTATTGTCTCTATAGTATTTGCTGTTAATGTCCTAAAGGTCATTCAAGAGACAGCCGCTCGCCCTTAAACCGCCGCGCCTCCACACAACACGCCTCTGCAAAGTCGAAGACGGAGCAACTCTACGGAGTTTATCGACGTGGAGGTGTCTGAGGATGTCTGAGGATTATCCTTACGAGGAGGTGTCTGAGCTGAAACAGCTGATTACAAACCTCACTATACTACTACAAACTCTCTGCTCTCAAGTGACAGCCCGCAATGGCTGAACACCGAACGCAGGGAAACATCAGAACCCGCCCTCTCGCAGGGGCTGCCTGGAACGTCAACGGCCGTTCCGTTCACACGGACCCAAAAGATCGACGAATTATCGAGTTATTCTGTAATAGATATCACATATATGTTCTTTTATTGCAGGAAACAAAACTAGAAGTATATACAACGGGCGTCCTAGACCAGATTTTTCCGACCCACAATTTTTATTTTTTAAATGTTTCCATTTTTTATTAAAATCGTATTAAAAATACTTCAATTTTTCATATTTTCTTATTTTTCTACAAAAAATCCACAATTTTTATAGTTTTACGCGTTGATGTCTATTTTAGAATACTAGACCAGTTTTTTTCACACACTTCATTTTTATCATTTCATACGTCATTTCATGTATCATTTTAACAAAATATAATTTTCAACAAAATCAATGTCATACATTCAACAGACTAAAATCAAAAATTCCAAATTCTTAGTTTTTAAAAGATGTTTATATAGTTTTCTTTTAAACACTTAGCATATTGATTAGGTACCATAACACTAAACATTTAACCTCGTATATTCATATTTATATCCAATGCCAATTATTTATTTCCTTATTTTGTATCCACGTTTCTGATATCAGCAATAGGATTTTCATGATCCTTGCTTGATTCAGTTTCGATACAAACGACCATTTAGAAGGAAATTATTTTTCCATTAAGGACGAATCTTCCTTGAAAAATAATTATCCTCATAAAGATGGACGCATCGAAACTGATTCAAACTGCATATCATCATATTCATAAGAAAATAACTGAATTGGTAAAGGATCGTGAATGTCCTATTGCTAATGCTATTGATAATATCAGAAACGTGAAATTATAGAACTAAAATCTAGCCTAGAAATTATTGAACAAAAATCTCTTTGAACTAAAATCTGGTCTAGAAATTATAGAACTAAAATCTTATTGAAATAAAAACTGGTCTAGCAATTATTGAAATTAAAAATGGTCTAGTTATTATTATACTATAAAACGGCTAAATCTATTATAATTCGCATCATGTATTGTTCATATGGTAGTAGCTATTAGTGAATTAACGATACGAAAATTAGCAAACTATGGATATAATTCTGAAAATGGTAATGGTAGCGATGCATTTCTCAAAATTCAAGTATATTATCAATTACCATTAGATGGAGAGTTAAATAGTGATACATTAGATTTATTAATCAACCACGAGATGGTTTGAATGATACTCATTTTAAAACGTCTTCACAAAAGTGGAATAAGAATACAACAAAATGGAATTATAGTAATGCAAATCAGGCAATATTAGATTTAACTGAATCAGCATTTGAAATATGGTCATCTCATACAAATTTAAATTTTGAGGGAGATATTTTACATCCTGATATAATTATATCGAATAAACGTGGTGAGCATAAATGTCAACGTGATGTCAAATGTGAACGAGAACACATGTGACCCAATAAATTTGATGGAAAAGGTGGTACATTAGAACATGTTAAATTTTCTAATGCAAATTATTCTTCATTAGAAATCCATATTGATTTAGATGAAGATTGGCATTATAATAGAGATGTAAATACACCACATGTTCAAATGAATTTATTTTCTGTTTTACAGCATTACATAACTTTACCTAACTTCGTATATTACTCCGTATACACATAGGGGAAACTAAAAACAATTTATATTCTGACTTGTGCTTAGTATCGTGCAATGCTGTAAACACGTTAAATCTCTAATTCTTAGACAATTTTGTCTTATTTTTCCATAATTTGAATGTTTCGAGCAAATTGATGTTTCTTTAGAGCTCTATTCACGTGTGACTGTGTGTTTGTAGTTTTGTGCGAAATATTGTCCCCATCTATATTGAAAAACTAGAAGTGAGCAGTTTCTCAAGTTCTTTATAACATTTACGCAATATAAAATTCAAGATAAACTCGAGCGAAAGTTTCGAAAATTCCAACTAGATAACATATTATGTCGCAATCAATTACCTCTCATCTCTTAATTAAGAATCGCGACGTTAATTTAAAACTTCCTTCTGGGAGTGTTTTGAATCCGCGAAATCACTCTCCGGACTAAGTGCTGAATTTGGGATATTGTTCTTCTTCTTTTTCAGTCTTCCCCTTAGGAGCTTGCCGTTTTCACCCTCTACACCCTCCCAATCTCCTGGTTTGAGGCCTCTCTCCTCCATAGCCTACTGGATGTAGTTTTTCCACTCTAAAATGTGTCTTCCTCGTCTTCTCCTCTCATGTGTCAGCTGTGAACAGCGCGGACCAGCGATACTAGCAGCGAAAACCTACCAAAGGGTTTTCGCCGCTCTTATCGCTGGTCGCAGACCTGATCCCGTGAGCAGCGCGCTGCCAACATGAACACCTCCATTTGATTACATGGCGACGTTCTGATTGCTTCGCTCGCAGCTCTGCTCTTACAACACCACCTAGATACTAGGTGGTGTTGGCTCTTATCGTTTATCGCAGCTCCAACATAAACGTACCCTAAGAACTGCGAGCGAAGCAATGAAAACGTCGCCATGTAATCAAATGGAGATGTTCATGTTGGCAGCGCTGTTCACACCTGATACACTTCAAGTGTTGTAAGTGTCAAATAAAATGATTGCTGAGAAATTTATCATTTGTGTTTTTGTTAGGAGTCAATTGTGGGACAAAAGGGACATAAATCACCGCAATATGTTCGTTTTCGGCAAATTGTGGGCCGCCTAAATTAGTACAACACGTAAGTTTTAGAGGTTATGTTACATTCGTTTTTCAATGAACAACAAAAATACAAATAATTATGGTATGTCTGTGATGTTTATTGTTGTATTGTGTTGTGGAAAACTAAATGTTAACTTAAATAAAGCCTATCATCATCTCGCAGTGATGTATTATTCCGAGTCATTTTTGTAATGTAGATACTCGGAAGGACACCCCCATTATTTTGTTTGCCATAACTATCCACTCCATCTGTTAATGAATTTGTAATTTGCATCCACAACACCTTATAAAACTAGAAAAGAATTTCTTCTAGTTGTGAGACATTCACCCAGATTGATTGGGATGATTTATTCTTATGTGCTTGCTATTCATGGCACCTTTACAATGTGGGTGCAGTCCAGGGAGGCATAATTTATAACAAAATGTAAAATGAATTTATTTTTTAAATGTTATTAAACAATTGTGGATGTTTTATCAGTGAATAAACTGAAAAACAATAGCAGAAAATGAAATGCCCAAAACAGATTTTTTAACTAGAAAATTTATTGAAAGATAATTATTTACATTATTGGTTTTGATAGAACAAATAATATCACATTTCCTTGAACAACATTTGAATTACACGTTTGTAATTAAATCAAAATTGAAGTGATTGGGATTAGATAGTACCATGCCTTTATTTGGCAAAATATTGAGGTGTTACACCCTATAGAACCCTCAACCTTCCAGTTTATTACTGTTTAAGATTTAAGAAACATTTTAAAATAAAAATGGCTTACCAATTACCTTTATCACTTCCCTGATAATCTGTTTTCTTTGAAATTCAGTTCAGTTTCTACTTAAGAATTCAAAATTATTAATTTACAATGTTTTTTGAAAAACACAATCATTTCAGAAGTCTTGCATGTAAATCAAATTTCATGAAAAACTTAAAAAACAATTGAGAGAATCTCCACCTTATCCTGCCAACATCTTTATAAAATACTGGGCGACTAGAGCAGGAGGAGGAAGAGTGAGTAGGATTCCCAGTCTGGCGGTGACGTAAGGAAATAAGAATGTGAACAACATTGGTGAAAAACATCTAGTATTTTTTTAAATTTAAATACATTTACAAAGTAAAGAAAACAGCATTGTTATTATCTATGAAAACGATAGTGTTCTGCATTGTCACCGCAGCGACCACCATCACCATTTAAGAGAAACTTCCAAGCCGACCAAGAACACTGCGATCGTGCATGTCAACGTCTTCAATGTGACGCACTGTAATTTCTAGTCCTAATCGCCTCTGCAAATTGACGAGCGGCGTAGGTGATTGATTGCGTAATCTTAGAGTTTCGTTTAACCGCCGTCAAACGGTGTGAAGAACATGACGATAAGTGAATGGAAAATATCACTCGTAACATAATCCTCAAAATCTGCTCTTCGCACCAAGGCGAAACAACACATTGAGCTTGTTTGTTCTAGTCCCGACTCAACTTTTTTTTTTCAACCAAATTTCGAGACAATCTTTTCAAAATATATTATTACAGTTCGTTTTGCCCCATGCGTAAGTCACCATGATGACAGATAAGGCATCTCGAATGGCATCTAGTCTCTATAGTAAAACGTGGTGTAGAATCTGATGTTATGTACGAATTTATGATGGAGATGAAGTTCACACGATGTCACAACAATAAGTTCACAAAAGAAAGTACACAAGAACGGCGGTTACCATGAACAATTGAATGATACTTCCCACAATCATTAAACAGACTACCAAATCCATGATGTATTACACAGTTTTATTCATCTCACGACGACAAGCCACAGTCGCGTTTCGATGGTGCCGGTCCGTCAATGTGCGTGCGCACAATATTTTAATGTTTGGTGCAGGACAGAAGCTCAAGAATGCAAAAAAGCTATTGCAGGTTCTCTGGAAGTCGATCGAAAACGGCACCCACGCGTCTCCATGCTGATAAATGGTAGAAAAGTGCGACGGGCAGATGATGAAGAGTCGTCGTCGTCGTCGAGCGATCTGAGAGAGCGTGTCTGCGTTGTATTATTTGATGGCTTCGTTGATGTCTTGACGTTGTTGTCTTTTGGCGAATGTGATAAGATCGAGCTGCTCATTTTTTCTCTTGCTTCGCTCTATGTTGTTGATTCAATGGTTATGTTAGTTAAATGAAAATGCGACGCGTCTTATTCACATGTGATAAAAGGAGGTGGGAACAGGTAGAGAGCTTAGGGAACGGAAAAGTTCCCACAGGAAGTGGCATCGTCCCTATCGTATTTCGTACGGGATTTGCTTGATCGTTGTCAATCAAGCCTGGACGAAATGTGGCAATTCAATGCACTAAAGTGACAACGTGGAGTATATATCTTTCTTCAAGCAGTGATAAGACAATGTGCGCTCGTCACACGGACAGACGTCAGTTCATCCTTACACATCTGTAAATCGATGAATATTTGAACACTTCTAAGTCGATCACAAAACAATTGACCTATTCGCGTAACTTATTTGTCTTCAAACTTCCTTTGACATAAATTTCATCAATCCCGTCCACAGTTGTGCGAATAAAATATCCCATACAGTCTGCAACTGTATGGGATATTTTTGCAGTGCCACGGTGGTTGTGTAATATCCATTTGTGGTGCGTCGCTCATCTGTTTAGTTCTTTGATCTCACAGGGCGGTTGTGTAGAGAAGTCAGCGTTTATAAGACAAACCGTTGTTTCCGTTGTCCAAAAGCCGTGGAGGTCAGCGGTAGGCAGCTTTCGTCTTATTCCTGTCCCACCGATAAAAGAGGCGCGGTGGCATTGTCCGGCGCGGCGGTGGGGCTACATCATTATTCGTCTTTTGTAACGAAAAAGAAAAATTGTTACTTATCGTTGTTGACGTTAGTGGATCGGCGGAGATGGATGAAATGGTGCCGTCCTCATCCCAAGGATGCTCCGCTTCCCACGCCCGCGCCTCGTTAGTATTGGTGGCAATGTCGACCGACGAGATGAGCTGTTTGTCCTTTTCCCACGGACGCTCTTCTCACACTTGCATTTTAGAATGCGAGAATGTTTAGTCCGAGGACAAAATGAATCAAAGAAACTCCACCAAAAAACAACAAAGAGACAACAAAGAGATTACAATAGGATATTATGCACACTCAATGTCCAGTCGCTGCTATTTTAAAAAATAATGAAGACCTTCATTTTATACTGTAGAAGAGATGATGACGCACATCCTGTTATCCTGTTATGTCGCATCCCCTTTCCCGTTATTTTCCGTTGTCGAGTTGTCGTTTTTGGCTGAATTGTTGTGTTTGCACATCAGGTACGCGGAAGAGTAGAAGGAGCAAATAGTGTTGCATTTGTTGCATTTCCACACGTTGACGGTCAATATATCACCGTTCTTTCTGTATCCTTCTCTGTCAGCATGCGAGTGCTAGAGAATTTTCTTGTAAATATTCGTCTCTTTCTTCCACAACAGAAAGATTAGATTGTTATCTGAAAATCAATTTTAAAAGCCCGTTGGCTGTTTCGTAATTGGCTTTACCAATGGTAATAATTCCGCTGTCATGTATTTGCATCTTAGAATGGCCCATGTGAAGCGGTCTCTCAACGCTGCTGGAATGAGAACGGAAATGGCGACCGGACACTATATCAGCGCCGTCCTGCTGTGGCAGTGTGCGTAGATATTGTGCCCATGACGGATCTGCGTAATTGAAGGCGGAATCGCTCTTGGCTCTCGGTGAACGTTGTACATTTTTTCATTCGCTTTGTCTATGTGAGAATCATCGACATTAAAAACGAACGGATCGTTGTAGGAGGAGAATGGGGTGTTGACTGCCTCTTCCTCTCTAGAATTCTCTGTGTTCACCCCCCCCATCAACACCCTTTTTCCGAGTGTGGCGAATGGTGTTGTCTTTTTCTTTCCTGCAAATATTTTCTTCATCGGGGTGGTGAGATAGTCTTAAGAAAGTCATCGCGGTTTAATTGAAGTCGCCGAAGCGCTTTGAACTTATTTCGAATTGTCTTTTCCATTTGGACTTTCATTCGATCTTGAGGAGTAGTGGGATATGGAGATATCGAAGGGGACGCGGTCGTGGTGAATAAACCGCAACTGGACGAGACGTTAAAACAAACGAAAACTCGCGGACGGTATATTTATAGATATGACAGCGTCTTGCAACAAAATTGATGAATGTAGAAGTCGTTTAGAAAGCACTAGAAAAGAAATGTACATCACAATTGGGCTAGACGTTGAAACAAGCGAAAGCACACGCGGGTGGTTTAGCAAAGTTTCGGAAGGTAATGCGAGAGGAGTTAAAAGCATATTATACGATTGTTCGTTTTGAAAAACTAGAGAAAGATCTGACAGACGTATTAAAAGAGTACAATGGTCGCGTTGGAAAATTAGAGAGATCTGCCAGACACGTTTAGAGCGGCACACACCTACACAGACGATATACATCATAGGGTAAATATTGAAAAAATGCATAAAAACATGTTGGCAAGATTAAAGATATTCTCAAAAACAAGAAACCATCTGAGGCAAACAGTGCAGTAAAACATTCTTAGATGCCATAGTCGCGTCGCTGTGAATAAAATGTCACTTAAAACTACCGTTGATATTCATTATCGAATCATTCATGGAAAAATAGATAAAAGGAAAAGTATTTCATAATGAATATTAGTCTTCATTGAATCTCCAGACAACGACGATGATGAAATTCGACGACGAAGCGTTAAGATCGATAAAAATAGGCCCTCACGACATCAGTCCGAAACAACAGAGCCTTGGCCAGCTGAACTGAAAGTTTTATATTAAGTTTTATATCCACCTGTAGACTTGCAGTATGATGCGCCGCTATTCCTGGCATAAACAGAGGCATCAAGATCATCAACAGAGACAGCAATTGAACGAGCGTTAAAATTGTATACCTTAGATAGATGGGCTAATCAGTATAAAGTCTCATGCACAGCTAAAATAAAAAATGTCTCAGTACTACCCAATGATCATGTCCATCTCTTGATAAATGCAGAACCTCAATATGCTTTACGAAGAGGAATGTCTTCTAAGGAACATGATCATGCTAGTGTAAACAAAAAAGAGAACGTGCCATTGTAATTTTGAAATATAAAACTGCCCTTGGTCAATTGATGGAGAACCATAAAAATAGTATGCTTGCATTGCAAGAAGTATGCAAGACATCAACTAAGCCATCAAGCAATACTACTGAACGCGCCCGTGTTTCCTCAGAACACTCGACGACGAGATTTAACAACTGCCCGTCGCACTTCTGTCATTCCTCAGCAGCGAGATACGTAGGTGCAGTTTTCAGTCGACTCCCCAAGGACGTTCAAAAGCTCCCCTGCGTTCTCGAAATTCTGCCCTATCTGAAACATTACAACATCGGGCGGACGCACATCGAGGGACCGCCGCCGAGAAAGCAGGACTGCACGGCTTGTTGACGTGGGAGGAATGAATGTCTATAATATAACATCGCCAATATCAGGGATTGGGTAGACTATATGATGAATGTTGGAAGTATCATTAATTTCGTCAAGGTTACCACCGCTCTCGTGTGCTCTCTTCTGTGAACTTCGTCGATTTATCCCATCATGGATTCTACTCCACCCCCACTTTCTGTAGAGTGCATGCGTAATCTTAATTTTATTTGTCCCATCTGTCATAACGACGACTTTAGACTGTTCACAAAAACAATCTGCAATCATATATTTTGTAAAAATTGCATTGAAGGGCGGATGAAGAAAGAAAATGAAAGACACGTAAACTTTTTCTTTGTGTAAGTTCGTCCTGGTGCCCCAACCATCATCAAGCGATGAAAAGGAGGAGAAAGATGCTGTGATGCGGAGAGAGGAAGATGAAGAGAATGAAGAAAATGTTATGTTATCCATTGGAGGACATTTTTATCGTTCCTTCCTTCGCACTTTGACGAGAAAGATAAACATGGCTCTGAGATGTGACACGCCCTCCTATACACAACTCGTCTTGCAGAGACAAGCGAGTGTAGAGTGTATTAACGTTCGTTTTATTGAAGGTTTCGATCCGAACAATCTCGGCAGTCAAGATGTTTTCTTGGTCGCAATTGACCTTCCTCCACGTGACCGTGTAAATTCAACCATTTGACGGAGTGTGAATGATGTCATGACTGGCGATAGTGGAAAAGGGAGGACAGAAAAGTGATGTTGGTGAGGGCCTTCTTAATAATAGCAGCCGTGTCATCCGCATCATCATTACTTCGCCGCTAACCGCAAACCTGTTAAAGACATGAGTGACATCGAATATTCCACGGAGGAGGAGGTAGTGTAAGACGATGCAATAGAAAAAGAAGACAACGTCCAAGATGGTGTCAGTAAAGCTTATGTAGACACACTCTTCGCGCGCGTGCGAGAACTCAAGTCCCAGTACTTAATGTGGAAAATACAGCGCTGTAAGCATTTGTTCGCCGATCTGCAAAGCTTGATTGCAATGTTTACGCCAATCGGAAAACAGTGAACCCTTCAACGCTGATCTTTTTCGGATTTCAAATGTTGATGTCCCTACGAACACTACTTTCAAAGCGTACGTCGATTGCCATCTGAGCGACATGCAGACACGACACAAAAAATTCCGAATCTCCGACTCAGCAAACTCTGAAATTTCAATGTACAGAATACACGCATTGTTAACCTGGCGTCTTCTCATAAAGACGATGTTGTTACAAGACGCTACGTGACATGCTGCAAAATCACCGGGATTTCAATCACCGCAACATCTTTCAGCGCACCGGTGAAAACGGCGAACACTACCACTTTCAAGGAAAACGACTCGCCGGCGTCGCCGACGAAAATGCGTTATAAATTTCATAATACCACGACGACTTCTCGACAAAAAGTAGATGATTTATCAATGTATTTTAAACTTTTTTTAAAAAAATTCCAGTATGTTAAGCGGGAAACCTTTCAATTTACTTTTAAAAGCATGACGAAAGTTTTACATCCTGAAGTCAAATTCTAACTTACAAAAACTGCTTTGTAAATGAACACTCTCACCTAAAATTGGGAATAATATTCTGGGGTAATTCCCCAGAAAGTATTCACACTTTCATAATCCAAAAACGAATATTGGGAACAATAGCAAACACTAACAAACATGAGTCCTGCAAACCATTGTTCAAAAAATGACAAATACTACCACTCCCATGCATGTACATATTTGAAATATTAATCTTCACAAATAAGACACTTAGAGGAAACAAGGATTCTGTTACTCTTAACACATAAGTTCATAACTATGATACTAGACCAAAAAGAAAAAAAAATCTGCATGTTCCACACAGTGAAACTTCACTCTTTCAAAAAAGTACCCAAATAGAAGGCATTACACTATATAATAAACTTCCTAGCGAATTTAAAAGCTTATACTCATTACACACATTCAAAAATAAACTGAAAGCTTTCCTGTAAAAGCACACATTCTACAGTACAAAAGAATATATGCATCATAAACATGTATCTATATCATTATAAACTAGTACTAATAATTTTTGCGTTTTCTGTTGCATGTTTTCAACCCCCCCCTAAACTGGTTGTTGGATATAAAGGACGGACCCACCCTAGGCATGAAGAATTAATTTTTTATTTATATTATTGATTTTTAACTTACGTCTTCTTACACTACCATTATACAATTAATATTAATTTATAATATAGCTTTCTGTGATATTGTATTTAATACGAGAATTGAATTTTAAATTTAATGTTTGTCTTGTATTTAACTTTTATAAATATCTGTATTGTGTATTGTATGATTATATACATATCCTAACTTGTCATATATGGCGTATGCTGTTTTTATGTGACAAATATATTATTATCATTATTATTATTATTATTATTATTATTATTATTATTATTATTATTATTATTATTGTTAGTTTGAAGGCTTAGCATCTAAGGCCTTTAGCCTTTTTACTGATCGATGTTATGATTAATCATATATTAAATCTAAATTTTGAAGAAAAGTTTGGCTTCTTTCAAGAACTGTATTGTTTTGTAAGTTGCTGTCTTGTCGGTGCCGAGATCTATCTTCATGTTGCCTCTCATGCTGCATCTGTTTCTAAGTCTTGAGAGATCTACGCAGTCTGTCAGAATATGTTTCACTGTCAGAAGTCTTCCGCAGCTGCAGATGGGTTGTTCTTCATTTCTTAACATGTATGAGAAGTCATTCTTGCATGGCTATTCTTAGTCGGGTTAAACACTTGTTCTCGTCGAGGGTAGCTGACATTTGGTGACCATTTACTGATATTTTGTTTAATGGGGTGTAGTTTCGTGTGAAGACTGTTCCACGAGGTCTGCCATTCTGTGAGGAGCACTTCGAGACAGCATTTCTTGCATCCTGAGGTCGTATTTCAATATCCATTTCCGATTGGATGTTCCCGGCATTTCGTGCAGCAGAATCGGCTTCTTCATTGCCTAGGATACCCACGTGTCCAGGGCACCAGATGAACGTAACTGATGCTTTCGCTGCTCTAATTTATGGCATGCTATGAGAATCATTTGCAGCAGTGGATCTACAGTTTGGCGCCTGTCTATTGCAGTGAGAAGACTTAGAGAGTCTGTGCAGATGACGAACCTTCCTGAATCGAGAGTTTCACAGAGTGTCGCAAAGACTGCAATACTGCATATAATTCGGCAGTGTACACACTTGCTTCAGGTGGAAGTGCCCAAGCCCTCGACGAGTTCTCAGTTACAAATGCGCTTCCGACCTGATGTTTTGTTTTTGAACCATCTGTGTAGATTATGATGTGATTTGTCATGTATTCTTCGAGAACTGATTGAAATCTGACTTTTAAATCTATGGGGAGGCATTCTGTTTTCTTTATACTGGTAGTATCGAGTCTTACTTCTGGCATTTTCAACATCCAAACTGGAATTTCATATGGTTCGTGTTTCAAAACTGGTGGTAGGACGATGTTGTAGCACTTGGCTATCTCGATTGCGCGGATGTTGGCTGGACGAGTTGCTGAAGGTCTTTGATCGTAAATATTTACTAGCTTAGGTCGAGTCATCAGAGTGATTTAAATGTTTCGGTAGAGACAGCATTTTTGATCTATAATTCAGTAGCATTGTTTGTCGTCGGTGATGTAGCGACATGGTGCTGGTTTCACAGTAGAGGCTTGAGGAAGGACTAGTGCGGAACGCGCCAGATGCATATCGGAGACCTGCATTGTGAACGGGGTCTAGTTTCCTTAAACTTGATTTTCTGGCTGAGGAGTACACTGCACATCCATAATCTATTTTGGACATCACCATGGATTTGTACAGGCGCAGTAAGATGTCTCTATCTGCTCCCCAATTTATATGGGAAATGCATCTTATTACATTCAGAGCTGTTTTGCATCTACGCAAGGTATATTCTATATGCTGTTTCCATGTTAAATGCCTATCAAAAATCAGCCAAGGAATTTTGCCGTTTCATTGTATGCCAGTTGAACACCATTCAGCGTCAGCTCAGGATCTCTGTAACTTTTCCTTTTCCGATGAAGTGGACGCAATTCGTTTTGGCTGCTGTAAATGAGAACCAATGTTTTTTTGCGTTCTGTACTAATTTATTGATGGCATTTTGCATTTTGAATTTGACCATTCCAGTGATTTGGCTGAGTAAAATATAGCAATGTCATCTACATACATGCATTTTCCTATTGACGCTTCTATGCCGTCAAACATCCCGTTAATCGCTATGATAAAGAGCGTGCCACTCAATGGAGAACCTTGCGGTACACCGTTCTCTAGTACGTGGCTTTCTGAGATAGACTGCCCAACGCGAACTTTGAAAGATCTGGTACTAAGGAAGCTGGATATGAATTTTGGTAGATATCTCTTATTTGCCAGTTATAAGCTGTCTCAGAATATTATGTCGCCAGGTCTTATCGAAAGCTTTTTCCAGGTCAAAGAATACGGTAACCATATGTTTTCTTTTGGTGAAGGTATTCTGAATTGCGTTTTCCAGATATATTAGCTGGTCGATTGTACAGTGATGTTGTCTGTATCCGCACTGATGTATGTTTAGAAGGTTGTTTCTTTCGAGACACCATATTAGCCGGGTGTTGACATTTTTTCCAATATTTTCCTAGACAGCATGTCAGCGATACCGGGCGATAATTTTCAGGATTTAATGGATCCTTGCCTGTCTTTAAAATTGGAATTATTATCGCTTCTTTCCAGACTTCGGGGTAATTACTTTGTGTCCAAATGTTTATTGTATATATTTAGCAAAGTGGACAGTATTTCTTCGGTAATCGACGTAGTATGCTGTAAGGGATATTGTCTGATCCTGCTGGCTGTCTCCAGCTGCATTTATGGCGTCTTGCAATTCTCTCCATGTGAAAAGAGCGTTATATGGCTTATCTATATTGGATGTAAAGTCAAGTAATTGTTCTTCTCTTCTTTCTTTTGTCGAGAAAGTCTTTAGGATAGCTACTTGTGTCACTGGCTTTGGAGTATTGGGTCGCTAATGCACTGGCTATTTCGTCAGGCTTGCATATTAGTTGTCCTTCGTGTTCAATGCATGTTATTGGACTGAAAACATTTTTCCCAGCTAATTGACCGAATTTTCAGCCATATTTCCGTGACTTTGGTCGTCCGAGTTATGGTTGTTACGTACTTTTCCCAGCTTGATCGTTTTTGCTGTTAGTATTTTTTCTGCGAGCGAGTGTACGCAGACGCTTGAAAGCAATAAGATTGTCTGGGTTGGTGCACGTCTATATCTATCGAGGGCTTTTCTTTTCTCCCTTATTGCTTCTTTGGTCTCCGTATTCCACCATGGTACTGGAATCCTAGACGAGGCGGCCACTAGTTTGTGGAATGTATTTTACAGCGAAGATAAGACAGTGTTGGGTGAAATCGGTAACGTTTCTCTGAGTTTCCACCGACATTTATTGGTGGTTTATGTCTGGTGAAGCTGGACAGCATCTGCGCGGTTGGTACACCAACGTTTTTGGTAAGTGTACTGTGTTTCTTTGGCATTTTTGTTTGATGATATCAACAGAGGAAAGTGATCACTCTGATGAAGATCTGGCAGTGGTTTCTACGTCGCCGAGTTACAGATTTGGACTACATATTGAGAGATCTATGGCTGAGAATGAGCCTTTTCTAGCATTAAAATGTAGTGCTTGCTGCTGTGTTTAAAAGTAACGTATTCGTTGTTAAGTAGCAGGTCATCGATTCTGCGACCGGAGTCATTTGTCCTAGAACAGCCCCATGTGGTACTGTGAGCATTGAAGTCGCCTAGAATTAG
>BOPP01000099.1:3108212-3160669 GCA_017312745.1 Gryllus bimaculatus
AGGAGAAGATAAATTTTGATCTATAATTCAGTAGCATTGTTTGTCGTCGTGTGATGTAGCGACATGGTGCTGGTTTCACAGTAGAGGCTTGAGGAAGGACTAGTGCGGAACGCGCCAGATGCATATCGGAGACCTGCATTGTGAACGGGGTCTAGTTTCCTTAAACTTGATTTTCTGGCTGAGGAGTACACTGCACATCCATATCTATTTTGGACATCACCATGGATTTGTACAGGCGCAGTAAGATGTCTCTATCTGCTCCCCAATTATATGGGAAATGCATCTTATTACATTCAGAGCTGTTTTGCATCTACGCAAGGTATATTCTAATGCTGTTTTCCATGTTAAATGCCTATCAAAATCAAGCCAAGGAATTTTGCCGTTTCATTGTATGCCAGTTGAACACCATTCAGCGTCAGCTCAGGATCTCTGTAACTTTTCCTTTTCCGACTGAAGTGGACGCAATTCGTTTTGGCTGCTGTAAATGAGAACAATGTTTTTTTTGCGTTCTGTACTAATTTATTGATGGCATTTTGCATTTTGAATTTGACCATTCCAGT
The DNA here is from genome assembly GCA_017312745.1 of Gryllus bimaculatus. Classification (NCBI taxonomy): domain Eukaryota; kingdom Metazoa; phylum Arthropoda; class Insecta; order Orthoptera; family Gryllidae; genus Gryllus; species Gryllus bimaculatus. The sequence goes on from BOPP01000099.1 coordinate 3,108,773, forward strand.
GATTTGGCTGAGTAAAATATAGCAATGTCATCTACATACATGCATTTTCCTATTGACGCTTCTATGCCGTCAAACATCCCGTTAATCCGCTATGATAAGAGCGTGCCACTCAATGGAGAACCTTGCGGTACACCGTTCTCTAGTACGTGGCTTTCTGAGATAGACTGCCCAACGCGAACTTTGAAAGATCTGGTACTAAGGAAGCTGGATATGAATTTTGGTAGATATCCTCTTATTTGCCAGTTTATAAGCTGTCTCAGAATATTATGTGCCAGTGCCTTATCGAAAGCTTTTTCCAGGTCAAAGAATACGGTAACCATATGTTTTCTTTTGGTGAAGGTATTCTGAATTGCGTTTTCCAGATATATTAGCTGGTCGATTGTACAGTGATGTTGTCTGTATCCGCACTGATGTATGTTTAGAAGGTTGTTTCTTTCGAGACACCATATTACCCGGGTGTTGACATTTTTCCAATATTTTTCCTAGACAGCATGTCAGCGATACCGGGCGATAATTTTCAGGATTTAATGGATCCTTGCCTGTCTTTAAAATTGGAATTATTATCGCTTCTTTCCAGACTTCGGGGTAATTACTTTGTGTCCAAATGTTATTGTATATATTTAGCAAAGTGGACAGTATTTTCTTCGGTATATCGACGTAGTATGCTGTAAGGGATATTGTCTGATCCTGCTGCGCTGTCTCCAGCTGCATTTATGGCGTCTTGCAATTCTCTCCATGTGAAAAGAGCGTTATATGGCTTATCTATATTGGATGTAAAGTCAAGTAATTGTTCTTCTTCTTCTTTCTTTTTGTCGAGAAAGTCTTTAGGATAGCTATTGTGTCACTGGCTTTGGAGTATTGGGTCCGCTAATGCACTGGCTATTTCGTCAGGCTTGCATATTAGTTGTCCTTCGTGTTCAATGCATGTTATTGGACTGAAAACATTTTTCCCAGCTAATTGACCGAATTTTCAGCCATATTTCCGTGACTTTGGTCGTCCGAGTTATGGTTGTTACGTACTTTTCCAGCTTGATCGTTTTGCTGTTAGTATTTTTCTGCGAGCGAGTGTACGCAGACGCTTGAAAGCAATAAGATTGTCTGGGTTGGTGCACGTCTATATCTATCGAGGGCTTTTCTTTTCTCCCTTATTGCTTCTTTGGTCTCCGTATTCCACCATGGTACTGGAATCCTAGACGAGCGGCCACTAGTTTGTGGAATGTATTTTACAGCGGAAGATAAGACAGTGTTGGGTGAAATCGGTAACGTCTCCTCTGAGTTTCCACCGACATTTATTGGTGGTTTATGTCTGGTGAAGCTGGACCAGTCTGCGCGGTTGGTACACCAACGTTTTGGTAAGTGTACTGTGTTTCTTTGGCATGTTTTGGATGATATCAACAGAGGAAAGTGATCACTCTGATGAAGATCTGGCAGTGGTTTCTACGTCGCCGAGTACAAGATTTGGACTACATATTGAGAGATCTATGGCTGAGAATGAGCCATTTCTAGCATTAAATTTTAGTGCTTGCTCCTGTGTTTAAAAGTAACGTATTCGTTGTTAAGTAGCCAGGTCATCGATTCTGCGACCGGAGTCATTTGTCCTAGAACAGCCCCATGTGGTACTGTGAGCATTGAAGTCGCCTAGAATTAGAAAATGGAGGCTGTAGTTGATCGATCAGGTTCTTGTAGATCTTCATGTTCGCCACATGAGGCATTGGTAAGTATATGCAACATACGTCATCTCAATGGCTTGTGTAGGTTACAGGCTACTGCTTGTAGAGGTGTGTCGAGATCAAGACGACTAGCAGGATGAGTAAGTTGCTGATGCAATATGGCAACACCTACCTCCTAGCTCGCTCTATCAGGTTCTACGTCACTGCGAAAGGTTTTATATCCTCTTAAATTGAACAAGCGGTCTTCTGGTTTAAAATGAGTTTCTTTGTAAGCACAGTCACACATTGGTGTGTGATTGGCAGTAGCATTTCAGCTCACAGTAATGCGGATACAGCCCGTTCGATATCTCAACTGATTATATTTTCCATGGTTGGATGGCGTTTTTCGCGTAGAATATACGTAGATCTTGTTTATTTTCTTGGTTTTTCCTTTTGGCCATCCTTTCTTTCTTTCTCTTCTTACGCGGAGTTTTGCATAGATGATGGATGGTATCATTTATTTTCATGCACTTACCAATCGAACTTGTCTCAAGAGCCAGTGGTTGTGGTCTGATCAATTGGTCATCGAATTTCATTTTTTGTTGAGGAAGTTGTCCCTCGGTGGTTCTTAAGGAGAACGAGGCGATCGACTTCGATAGCTGTTGGTCGATACTTCTTTGCTGGGTATGCTGAGGCGAGAGCTACTGGATTACTTTCTGCCTCATTGTTGGTGGGGTCTGAAGATTCTTTCCATTTACTTATTTCACTTTGGAGGTTTGAGGTACGTTTTCTGGTGTTTGATTTTATTCTTGTGAATATTCGTTGAGTACTTTTCTATGCATCGGGTTATTGCAGGCATTAGTTCTTTCACTACTAAAGAAGGTAAATTTTGTGTTTATAGTAACTGCTTCCACGTTATTAAATTACCTTTATTTTCAGCCGACTACAATGTTTTTTTTGCTCAGTATAGCTGATTTTTGTCTGCTTTTAACTTGTTGAATTGCTGCCTCTGCTTATATATGGGCAGTCTCTTGACCTCGATGAATGTGTCCACTGCAATTATGCATTTGAATAGAAATCTACGATGGATCATCGACTATAAATGGCTTATCCACAATGACATACTTTCATTCCTCGCACATAGATTGCTGCGTGTCCAAATCGTATAACATTGGAAAACACTGCAATTGTTTGAGGAATGAACATTCGTACGGTTAGACGATCAATGCCTGCTTTAAATCTTCTCTGCGTAACGTACAACGCTTGAACGTCAGGACATGGGACGCTGAAGGAATATGTGTCCATCCCGCCTCATTGTTAGCCTCGCACGACAGGCAATGACGTCCTGAGAAGCTAGTTCTTGAACTATTTCCTCTTCACCTGCAGTTTAGTAAGTCACTGCAAAACTACAAACACCTTTGCAGGTATTCAGTGTGCCGTGAACTTACTTCAACATCTATAGTGCCTATTTTCTTTCCAAATTCTACGTCATTTTTTACCTTGATTGTTCATTAACTGTTTCTACCAAGAGTCCAGAATGAAGTTTTGCTGTATGTCTTTGTACGGCAGATCCAGCGCAAGGTGCTAATACTCCTCTCTATTATAAACGACTAACTTTATCGGAAATTTCCTTCAGTTATTTTTACTGTAGGTACTTTAGTACTGCTGCGGTGTTCTTAGAAACAGGTCATCATAGTTTGTTGATTTATCCAACTTATCATTCTTTTGGCCATTGAACTCCGGGACTTTTTTCTGGAGAGGGTTTTAAGGGTTTCCCTCACCCCTAGTTTCGGCAGACTTCCATAACGAGTTCCAGCGAAGCTGCTATCACTCGTTAGCACTATCTGCCAGTGTCCGAGTGATTCGCAATCCCTGCGCATGCATCGCTGGTGACGACGCCCGGGTGGCCTGCTTGCGCACACGCACCTGCCGGTACTGGGGCTCCGATCCCCTGCACCGTAAACTGTCGCATCCTGACAGATCCTCCATCTTGGGTTTTTTCTCAGGGTCACCTTTCCCCTAGCGTTTTTGAGCTACCGCGCTGTAAGGAAATGGAAGGAACAAGGGGGACAGAGGAAGACAGAGTTAGAATTAGAAGGGTAGAATGGAAACGACTCCTAAGCCTCGCAACTAATAGCGTCGGGGCGGAAACACAAGAGTGGCCGATACCAAGATTTGCCTACAGGACAGAAAACTAGATGTGTGCCACAGTGAGTGGAGCAATGACACACAGAGTTTGTGGGAATGACGGATGTTTTAGGGGAGTGACAGCGGGAAACGCTGCTCAGCATTAGTCGCCTTCTACGACAGGGGGGTCCCGTGGCTGCTATTCTACTAAAATCCCCGACACCACACGGGGAATATTATTATTATTATTATTATTATTATTATTTATTATTATTTGCTTAACATTATTCAGTATTACTGGTCGGTATGTCAACCACCCACAGGTATGATGAACGCAGGTGTGTGGTTGCGTTTCTGAAGGTTCAGATGGCTTCTGACAATGACGGGCAATGTATTCAAAATTACTGTCTTTTGCATATTGATATACTTCCTGGTATCAATGAGACACTCCAGTGCCGCAAGTTCATTTCTCGGGATAACTCCGTAGGATATTATTATAGGCACAGTCGTCACTTTAACTGAAGTTCCACTTGAGTTGCGACTTCATAGGCGAGATTGTATACAATTCTGGATCTTCTCTTGATTATTTTCCCGATATGTTGATGGGTATTGGGTATTGATATATCGATAAGGAACAACCTGCTGTTGGTTTCTAATCAATGTACGTATATTCTGGTTCTATTGCCGCCGACATGGTCTGTCCAGTGATAATGACGATCCGCAGTAGAGGTGTGTGCTCACTACTTTCAAGCACATTCTGCACATATTTATAATACGGCACGGAAGTGGCGAGTAAGCCCGTTCTCCAACGCCAATAAGTTGGTGTCGCTTTCTTCGCCACTTTCACATCTGACTCTTTTTTGGTATTTCCACCCTGTGTACGTAAGCTTCCGCGGCTCTGAATTCAATGAATTCCCGGAACAGCCGAGAATTCAATGTATCCACCTGTGCGTGCTGCTACATCCACTTGTTCGTGTTGGATAGTTTTCGCTTGCAGCGGTCACAATCTTCTACACGGTCGGAAATGAATGGTAGAATCTCTTCAGAATGTGTTTACTTGTATGTTCAATGTTGGTACCCACTTGGTCTGGATAGCTATCAATGAAGGCTTCTGGTCTCCGGAAAGAGATCCCCTGCTGGAGCCATTGGTGCGACGCAGAGATGTCGACTCCTGGTTTACGCTCAGCTCGTGAGGGTACCTTCCATGGCAGTGCCCTTTGGCTTTCCATAAGGTTATCTTCTCTTCCGTTTCAATGATTGGTTTGAACAGGCGGATCAAGCTTTTTCAAGTTCAGAGGACTATAGTTATCAAACTGCGCTGCAATGCTTGCTGAACTCTCCCACAAATGTTCCAAGAAGTATTCTTCCTGAATGAGCAATTTGAGAGCTGTGTAGATTTATGAGAGCTACAATACCTCGCCTCTTGCGCCTTGGAAGGGTAAAACGCCTCAGTACTTGAATGGGGATGATGTTTTCGGGTGTTGAGTCCATAGCGTTCGAATTGTTCTCTGGAGTTTGTCCGAAGGTCGGTTATTGCTGCCATTTTAATAACGCCAAAGGAGTATGTCAGCACTGAATAACAATGAATTGATCGGCCTGTACACAGGTTTCTAGGCAGAGAGTTGAGTTTTTAAGAGTCCCATGGCAATCGTTTACACCAAGACACTTCATTTGGTTAGTAGTATTCTTAGTAACAGTGGTGTTTGATTCGGAGTGACTTGTTGGAAACCAAGTAGTTTGTAAGTTTCATGGGGTTCCATGAAGGTTATCTTTGGTTCTTATCAGTTCTCCAAAATTTATAAGCTTGCCTATGACCCGAATTGATATTCACTCTCCTGCACTTATCCAAACCGAATTTCATCTTAATGTCGTCAGTGAACTCTCCGTCACGGTTTAGTAGTGCGCATATGACTCTCAGTGGTCTGCATACAGCTTTCAGAGTCATCCATGTATAGGAGATGTGAGAACACGGAAGAAGAGTTGAGTTCCCCTTTTTTAAGAGCGATTCCATAATTAGATGAATTAAGTAGAGTAGAGAGGAATTCAGGCTAAACAGACACATAAAGGGTTTAAAGAGTCACCCCTGGAAAATCCTCGCGGATGTGTATAGTATCTGTGTGGACGGATTGTTTTTCTAGAGAAGATAACAGTTTGTATATCCCATCGACTCATCGGCAGTTTTCAAGGAAGTTTTGGATAAACGGGTGACCTTGTAACATTCCAAACATTGAGGAGCCAAGAATGGGGCACGGTGTCGATGCTTTAGCGTAATTATGTAGCAGCGTACAAGTTTTTTGTTTTTCAAGCATTGACGCCATAAATTACAGTAGTCTATAATGAGTTGCTCCTTGCATCCCTGAGATCAGGTCTACATCCTTTCGTTCCATTTGCTAAGATGTTCTGTTCCCAATGTGTTCATCCATCATTTGCGAACGCAAGAATGTTTATGAAGTTTGTAGAAAGTTTGAAAGCAGGTTATAGGGCCTAGTACTTACGAGGGGTCTTTAGTGGTCACCCTCCTTGGTACAAAAATGTTCTACCTTCGTGAGGAAGTGAGATGATTTTTCTGGATTGCTGAAGAAAATATTGAATATTATTAGCTATATGGATGGTGAGTGTGGTAAAATTTTTTAGCCAAAATTGGGAGGCCATCATGCCTAGTGCCTTCAGTTATGTGCTTTGCTCAAAGCTGATTGGACAATTTCCTACGGTGATGATTTTGGCGTTTCACACATTAGAGGGTACTCGGTGTTCTGTCATATTCCATTTTTCAAATCCACACGTCATATCTTAGGTTGGGGACACAGCAGGATGACCAGATAGGCGCTTCTCAAAAGTCCTCTATTTGTGCCTTTGAGGGAAGCGTTGGACTCTTCCATATCATTTTAGCAAGCCCTTTGCCCTTGTGAATATTCTGCTAGAATGCCTTTCTGGTTTCTGTTAAAAAGAGAAATCTGTTGCTTCCTCGTAGTGCAATTCCTGTAGCGTCGGAAGGGCGTTTTATGTTAACGCCAAAAGCTTTTGTCGTAGGGTGTCAAGATGTTCTGTTATTGTTTGAATTCAAGGGCTCGTGCTTCGTATGAATCTTCGTATTGGATGAGGAATGTTATTTCACCTTTCTTCTCAGTTTTTTTCTGGAGGTATTTCCTTTTTTAATTGCGCTGAGTCTCCCAATATCTTCTCCTAGTGCTTTCTATACGATTCACCAGCCGGTCTTTTCCAAGGTGGCATTCTTTTTTCACTTTCGATCATGTGGAAGGTTGCTAGACGCGGCTGAAAAGCTTGGACCGTTTACATCTTGAAGCCACAACCGCAGCACAATAAATTTTCTTCGAGGCAATTTGTCTGGAATGAGAAAGCGGTTCAGTGGGTCGTTCCCTTCAAATTCCGCAAGTGCGACTGCAACATTGCGAATTTCCACCTCTTCCTCTACTCTTATCATCCCATACTTTCTGACATGCTTGTCCCATTGTCATCCTGAGTTTTGCAACTAGCTGATGTCTCCACTGCACTCAGATTACTAGGTTCTGAGGAGTTTAAAGGCATGTTTCTCTCACTTCTTCCTTGATTGCTTCAAAAACTGGTGCAGAGGAGGAGATTTTTCTGAACAATTGCCTCCGAACGCTTTGGGTCCGCTATTCTTTGCTCACTAACTTCAGAATCAGGGAACGGTGAAGATATCTTTTGATTGTAACTTTTGTCGGTAGGGCCGTAGTGTCAGTCTCCATTTTGGTATGGTGTAGTATTCACGCATGATGCAGGTAATTTAATTTCTATAAGTCCCATTCATTCTTCTGCGTTTGCCTGCCTGCGGCAGTGGTCTCTGGAAGCAAATAGATTGCTTCTCTGGAAGCAACTTGCGGCAGGTGCTAGCTATAAGTGGAGATGGATTGGGTTGCTGCTAATGTTCGGCTGGTAGTAATATTCGGGTTATCCCAGATCAGAGGCCCGCCTGTTCAGCTCCTGATCACCATCCTTATTCATTATTATTATTATTATTATTATAATTATTATTATTAATTATTATTAATGTAAAAGTGTCTTTGTTTTCGCAACAATCTTCCTTTGTGAAGACCACTGTTTCAAATACATACATGCAATGTAGAGGAAGAATCCGTAGTTTGTTGAAGCAACAGGTTTTTGCAAGACGCAGCTTATCAACACTGTGTCATTGTTCACAGTAATCGTTTTTGGCATATTAATAAATAAATTAAATAATTATAACGGGTATTAAGAAATAAAGGTCCAATTTCACATTTCAAAATTTTTAAAGTGTTTTTGTAATCTATTCTTCTTAATGATAAATTTTCAGAAAATGATTATGGAACTAACTTTGTTTAAGAAAAGAAAAAGAAAAGAGAGAAGGGAGTAGACGAGAAGGAGAGAAGAAGAGAAAGAGAAAAGAAGAGAAGAGAGAAGAGAAGAGAAAAGAAGAGAAGAGAGAAGAGAAGAGAAGAGAGACAGAGAAGAGAGAAGAGAAGAGAAGAGAGAAGAGAAGAGAGAAGAGAAGAGAAGAGAGGAGAAGAGAGAAGAGAAGAGAAGAGAAGAGGAAGAGAAGAGAAGAGAAAAGAAGAAGAAGAGAAGAGAAGAGAGAAGAGAGAGAAGAGAGAAGAGAAGAGAAGAGAGAGAAGAGAGAAGAGAGAAGAGAAGAAGAGAAGAGAAGAGAAGAGGAGAAGAAAGAAGAGAAGAGAGAGAGAAGAGAAGAGAAGAGAGAAGAGAAGAGAAAGAGAAGAGAAGAGAAGAGAGAAGAGAAGAGAGAAGAGAAGAGAAGAGAGAAGAGAAGAGAAGAGAAGAGAAGAGAAGAGAGAAGAGAAGAGAATGAGAAGAGGAAGCGAAGAGAAGAGAAAGAGAAGAAAAGAGAAGAGAAGAGAGAGAAGAGAAGAGAAGAGAGAGAGAGAAGAGAAGAGAAGAGAAGAGAAGAGAAGAGAAAGAGAGAAGAGAAGGAAGAGAAGAGAAAAGAGAAGAGAAGAGAAGAGAAAGAGAAGAGAAGAGAAGAGAAGAGAAAGAGAAGAGAAAGAGAGAGAAGAGAAGAGAAGAGAAGAGAAGAGAAGAGAAGAGAAGAGAAGAGAAGAGAGAGAAGAGAAGATTGAATAGGGAGAAGAAGAAGAGCAAGAGAAGAGAAGAGAAGAGAAGAGAAGAGAAGAGAAGAGAAGAGAAGAGAAGAGAAGAGAAGAGAGAGAAGAGAAAGAGAAGAGAAGAGAAAGTAGAAGAGAAGATAAGAGAGAGAGAGAAGAGGAAGAAGAAGAGAAGAGAAGAGAAGAGAAGAGAAGAGAAGAGAAGAGAAGAGAAGAGAAGAGAAGAGAAGAGGAGAGAGAGAAGAAGAGAAGAGAGAGAAGAGAAGAGAAGAGAAGAGAAGAGAAGAAGAAGAGGGGGGGGGAGTGGGAGGGGGTGGGGGGGGGGGCGGGGGGGGGGGAGTGGGAGGGGGGGGGGGGGTGGGGGGGGGGGGGGGGGGGGGGGGTGGGGGGGAGGGGGCGGGGTGGGGGGGGATGGGGGAAGAGAAGAGAAGAGAAGAGGGGAAGGAAGAGAAGAGAAGAGAAGAGAAGAGAAGATGAAGGAGAAGAGAAGAGAAGAGAAAGAAGAGAAGAGAAGAGAAGAAAGAGAAGAGAGAAGAGAAGGAAGAGAAGAGAAGAGAAGAGGAAGAGAAGAGAAGAGAGAGAAGAGAAGAGAAGAGGAAGAGAAGAGAAGAGAAGAGAAGAGAAGAGAAAGAGAAGAGAAGAGGAAGAGAAGAGAAGAGAAGAGAAGAGAAGAGAAGAGAAGAGAAGAGAAGAGAAGAGAAGAGAAGAGAAGAGGAAAGAAAAGGAAAGGAAAGGAAAGGAAAGGAAAGGAAAAAAACCAACTTCTGACCTTCCTTTACTTCAACAACATTTTGTTAAAAGCCATTTTCTAATATCTTTGCTTTTTCTCCGATCCCTTAACCTGACTCCTGTGAGACGGCACACATATCTCATCTGCATAGTCTCCAGGTTTTGCCAATTGCTACTTTTCATTGTCCAAACATCTGATCCACACATGAGTATGGTATTCTTGATTTAATATCTTGGGTCATAATGTTTGAATAGTTCATTTGTCCTGTTATATTCTGGATTGGGTTTTTTATGTCCTCTGATCTTTGCCTAATGATGCTTCCTACTTCATGTTAAACTTGTTAGATTGTCACAAAATATTTACACAAAAAAATATATTCATTCAAAATTCACATTTTATGGGTGATTTTAAAGATATTTTAGATTGTAAAAATGAATACTTTGATAATTACAATCGAAAAGTTTCACATACAAAATGTTTTTAAATGAACTGTTGGAACACCCTCACATGCTTTCCTGTATAAGTAACCTGATTTAATCATATCCTCTATATGTAATTTTAGTCTAGTTGAGGCCACAGACGTTTCCAATCCGCAAAAATACTAGCTCAGACCAGGATTTACACTTGAGCACAATTATAATACCCATTACATCCCTGGAATGGTGCAAAGTAAACCAACGCTCTTGATTCATCAAAATAAAACTTGAATTTCACCGATTCTCGAATTTCAGATGGTTTAAATGAAAACAAGACATAATTCTTATTATCAAGCAAACTGATCTACTCCATCAAAAAATGTTGAGCGATTGTTGAGAAAATTTTGTTTAATGTTTTAATAGGGTTCCCAATTTTACTCAAATTACGTTAAACCCATTATCATTTTCAAAAATGTGATTGCAGCAGTAAATATAAAGAAATACATTTTGCCATTTTCAAATCATTTTATTTTATCATTTCCAATGTGCAGATTATTTCCATATTCTCCTGTTACATGTACTTCAATTTGGACACATTTATTTGCAATCCCCATATTTCAAATTCCTGTTTAACTTTTCTAAACATATAGTTAATATCCTGCTCATCCTCAGCTATGATGACTAGATCATTCATGAAAAGTAGAACATCCAGTGTTGATTCTCCAATTTGCATTCCCATCACACTGCATTTCCTCCTCCATTCTTTCAGAGCTTTGGCAATGAACATGTTAAAAAGAGTTGGGAACTTGCAGCACCCGTCTCAATCCTTTAGATATTATTATGTCATCTGATACTTGTTCGTTCACTTTCACCACACCTTTACTGTCTTTATACATATTCTAGAATGGTGTTAACTAATTTAAAATTACATTTTCGTTCTAAAATTTTAAAAAGTGTGCTAATGGGAATACTGTCATATGCTTTTTGGAGGTCAACAAACAATAAAAGAGAATCTCTTCCACAGGCTTTCCTTTTTTCTAAAATTTGTTGGAAGCAGAAAATGTTACCTACACATGAACGGCCAGCCTTAAAACTTGTTCTTCCAGATTTCTATCCCTGACTCTATTCCTCCTTAAATTATTCGCCCGTACAGTCTACAAATTAAACTTGTGACACTATTGCCTCTATAGTTTTCACATATTTCTTTATTGCCTTTTTTACAATTTGGTATAATTTCTCCTATTTTCCCTTCTTGAGGAATTTCTTTTTGATCAATGAGACATTTATTAAATAGATTTACAATAATTTCTTTCATTTGATCCGAAGAGCGTTTTAACAGTTCAACCGGTATCCCTCCTGGGCCTGGGGATCTATTATTTTTCATCCCCCTCACAGCGTTACTTCTTTCTTTTAGAGTTATTTTTGGGATGTCATCCTGTATTTGTACATTATCTGCATTATAACTGATGTACTTGTATTCTGTTCTATCCTCTCTCCAAAGTTCTTGAAAATATGATGCCCACTGTTTATGGTGATTGGTGACATTCTGTATTTACATGACACATCTGTTTTTAGTTCTTTTATTGCTTTCCATGCCTCTCTAGACCTATTGCTTCCCATTAACCTTTTACTTCAGAGCATTTTGTTTCCCAAGCATGTGTCTTAGCTCTTGCCACTCACCTAATGCTTCAAATGCTGCTTCATGAATTACTGTTTTCATTTGTACATATAGTTCATTTGCTGGCCAATTTACATTTATTTGCAATTTATTTGCCAATGTAAATTTGTATAAGAAACTATTCTGTCATTTTGTAAGCTATCCAACTGATATATTTTTGGGTTACATGGAGAATGAGTTTCTGGTAGTTTGATCTTTTGGAAGTTAGGTTTGTGAAAAAAATAAATAAGAGCTCTACTAAATAGTGGTCGCTACCATATTCTGCACCTCTTAATACACTAAATGTCTATATTTAACTTTTTCAACTGACTGAATACTTCTTCATACTTTTCGCTAATACTCTGTACGTTCCACGTGACCATTTGCGTTGTCCAGTATCGTTGCTTAAGTCATCTTCGATTGGTTCCGTTTAAAGATTGCTTAGAGTTTTAAAAAATGTTTAGATTTTTACGGGAATGGGTGTTGGTACATAGCCCAACCCAGATTTGTTTGGGATTTCCACGCCTTTCTGAGTCCTTGGTTTTATTTCAGGGTTTCCCTTCCCTTAGCCTTTGGGGGCTCCACCCCCTCCTGCAAGGCAGAAGGTTGAAGTCAGAAACAAAGATACAGAAATATATAGAGAGAAGGGAGAAAATACAGAATATAATAAGGAAAGAAGAAAGGAGGAAATAATGACTCCCTAACCCTCGCAACCTAATAGTATCAGGGTCAAAAAACACAAGAGACCAAGATCGGTCAAATAGGAAACAATAAAGTAGTATGGCACAAAGGAAGAATAAATGGCACAAGGGCTTCCAATTAAGAACTCCCAAAAATTAAATGATCCATTCCAAATTTTAGGTGATTTAATTTTAAATGACGTTACCCACAATGATCAGGAAGCATCCAGTTTGGTAAATTCTAGGGATGGAATAGGCACCAATGTAATCCATGGAGATACAGATGTTTTAATTAATATCACTGTTTAGGTTTCAAAGAGTCCCAAAACGTGAATTCTGATGACACAACATATACGAGAAAGAAGTACTACATATAGCTGCAAGAAAAACTTACTTTTGAGATATAAGGGACCAAAAATGTGTTTTACTGTTAAAAAATCAGCAATTTTTCCTGCAGCATTACAATATTATTCATAAAAACAGTACATATGTGAGAAAGTATAAATTAATGAAAATATTTTTTTAACTTTACAATTTTTTTCAAAATCAAAAGATGTACGATGTTGAATGGCCAAAATTCATTTGAAAGGGAAAAATTATAAAATTTATATTATGCTGACAACAATGAACTGATAGGGAAAAAAGAAACCTTTTTTATCCTTCTTTCTTTCTTTCATTTCTACTGAACTTCAGTGGAATTCACAGAATAATTTACACTCAACTTTTCAATAGGTTCCCTCACCGTAAATAAAAAAGTCCGCACAATCCTTTAAGCAAACATTTCTTTGGAAAAAAATCTACATTCTACATTCATGTGATGCCTTCTTGAAAAAGTATTATTGCAAACGTGGCCAGCCCATTCCATTTTATCCTAATGTGGCGTCGTTAACACGAGGGCCAGAACCGTTAGGTCGGTGAAAGTACTCTGCGGGGGAGGAAGGGGTTGAGCCTGAACTTCCGGGAGTTTGCGCTCTGGCGGTTGACTCAGGTAGAGCCGCAGAGCCAAAAATACCGTAGGCTGTAAACTCCGAGGATGCTAGCCAGCGAGCCTCGCTTACGGAAGCAGGCGAGCCAACCTGAGAATCCTGTGTGTGGGCGTAAACCAAGCTGCTGGCCAGCGAGCCTCGCGGCCGCCAGCCGGCGAGCCTATCTATGGAACAGTGGTGGGGGTGTCAGCCTCAACTATTTAACGCGGCGCCATCTGCGCCCGCGTTCTCATTCAGTTAGCATCGGGGAGCTTGTACGTGTATGTACGAGGAGTGTAGGAGTGTGGGCGAGATGTCCGGAGAGTAAGGGCCAGACGATCTCGCGTGCTGTAGGCACACGGTCGCCACGACCGGGTTAAATTTTGGCGTCAGGCCATGTGACGGTATTTGTCACGGGACGGAGGTCCGACAGCGCGCATCACGCGTGGCTTGTATTTTCTGCGGTAAAGCAGTGTTCTGAAAGGAAAAGGTTGCCGGAGTGTTTTAATATTAGCAATTCATTGTAACTTGTACATAATCTTTAATATATTATATTTCTTTTGTTATTGAAATTTATTTCTTATTTCACTACGTCACACTAAGTCCTTACTTGATGAGATGACTGTACAACAAAATGGTGAAATACTGACAGAGCTAAAAATTTAGCAATTTCTCACAGAATGTGATAATTTTTTGCCACTGACTGATTTCATAACATTTCTGGAATAATAACTAGGTCAGTACTGATCTTTTTGATATACATTTCTCAATGTGGGCTTGTGAGAAGGTCGATGCATTATTTGTCGACCCGAATTACTGGCTGAGCATGGCTGACATCTGTCCTGACGGAGTTCATCTAAATCCTCGCGGTGGCTGGAAACTTGGACGGTTGCATGACAGTGTCATTGAGTCTTGCCTCAGACTCGAGTCGTGACTAATTAGTGGTAAAAAGTACAAAAATGACGGCAACTGTGTCCGCGACGGTGACGGCAGCAACCCTGACTTCGGCGGCGGCGACCAAGATGGAGGCGGGGACACGGCGGCGGCGGTGACGACGACGCGGGAGACGGACAAATCGTCTAGATGGGACGGAAAAGTGGACACGGAAAATGTTCAGGTGAGGAAAGGCTTCACAAAGCTGTTGTAAGTGAACTGTCGCAGTGTAAAAAATAAAGAAATCGAATTTTGGAATATAGTCGATGCTTGTGATCCTCGAAGCAATAGGAACTGAATCTTGGCTAACGGAAGAGATAGCAAACTCCGAAGTTTTTCGTCCAAATTACAGGTCGTTTAGGAGAGATAGAAATACTAGAGGTGGGGGGGGGTATTCATTTGTGTTAAGGATACAATAGATGTGAGGAGAAATTGGGTCAGTGAGGAAATTGAGATAATGGGGATAGAAATTAGTAATTCAGGGAATATGTTAGAAATTATTGCTTGCTATAGGTCACTAAATGAAAATTACGCGATTTTGGAAGCAATTTCTGAAAAAATGGAAAACACCGATGTACATCCAACAGTAATCGCTGGTGATTTAAATATTCCAGACGCAAATTGGAAAGGCGCTGTGAGCGAAGCGAAAGTACAACAGTCGGTGAACAGACTCGTCTGGGAAGGGGGATTAGCGCAGGTAGTAGAGACCGACCCGACAGGAGGCGCTTCTAGATGTTTACTTAATTAGGCCGCAAGAGCTTTTCTTGTCTTGCGATGTCATTGACGGCATAAGCGACCACAAAGCGGTGTTAGTTGACTTAGACATAAATTTTTCACATAAAAGAATTCCCTACGGTACAAAAATCTGGCAGTTCAAGAAGGCAAAGACAAAAGGGTTTCACCACTACCTGAGAGACTAGTACGATCGTTTTCTGAGAATAGAAGGGGGTATGGAAGAAACTTGGACCGGGTTTAAGAGCATTCTGGATAATGCATTGCAAATGTTTGTGCCGCATAAATACTTAAAAAGAAATTCAGATCCAGAATATTATAATGCGAAAATTCGACGTATGAAGAGAAGTGTCAGAAAAGCTTTCAATAATAGACATCGCAGTGAAAATCATCGGATACTTTTTCGTAACGGTTCAAAAGAATTAGAGCGGGAAAAGAAAATTGCGCAGGAGTCATTTTTAAAACACATTCTCGACAGTGAGGGAAAAAATTGGTCAGGGTTTTACAAATATGTTCGCAGAAGAAGAGGAAATAAAGAAGAAATTCCTATCGTTAGAGATACTAACGAGTTACTAATAGTTGATCGGGAAAACGCAAACGCATTTAATACCTACTTCATTTTCGTTTTTAAAAAAAAATCTCACCATACTCAGATATCGAGGGAGGCTGTACCCAATCAGTTTAAAATAGACGTAAATGCATTGCGAACGCGAATCTATGAAAAATGGAAAGTTCCGGGGTCCAGATGACATTTCAACGGACATAATTAAACTCAATGGAGAGGCAATATTACCGTATCTAACAAGAATATTTCATGTTTCGATCAACAATTCAAGCGTTCCAAAAGATTGGAAGCTAGCTACTATTGTTCCGATTTTTAAGAATGGTGACAGAAGTTTTTGCAAATTATAGACCGGTAAGTCTTACGTCAGTTGTATGTAAGCTAATGGAACATTTGATAACTAGCTGTATTAGACAAGAATGGGAAGAAAAAGAATGGCTATTTCAGGGACAGCATGATTTTAGGAATGGTTTCTCTTAAAAGAGTCAGATAGTATCATTCTTTCAGGATATAGCAGATGAAGTTCATGATAGTGGGAGGGTGGATGCCATAATAATAGATTTTGCGAAGGCATTTGATGTTGTCCCACACGATAAACTAGTTCATAAACTAATGCATTCGGGTATTGATACCAGAGTTGTGGCGTGGGTTGATGAGTTTCTTCGAGATAGGAAACAGAAGGTCCGAGTTGGACAACAATTTTCAACTCTGGCAGAGGTTACTTCAGGGATCCCTCAAGGAAACGTTATTGGACCCCTCATGTTTCTCGCGTATGTAAACGACCTGCCTATGTTCCTGCGACGACCTATGTTCCAAGGTAAGACTATTTGCAGATGACTATAATATATCGAGTTATTCAATCAAAAGTAGACGAGGATATTTTACAGGATGATGTAGATAGATTACATTTCTGGACAGAAAAAAATAGCATGATAATAGTTCAAAAAGCCAAACCATCACGTTTTGTAGGGGCCGCAAATATAGTGAAAGTCAATACCGTTTAGGCAACGAGGTCTTTGCATTTTACCATGCGAATACTAACAAAGAGTACTGCTAAAGCGAGAGAATAAGCTTACCTGTCTTTAGTTCGACCATTAATGGAATACGGTGCAATTTGTTGGGACCCTTATAGAAATTCACAAAAGGAATACTTGAATAGAGTACAGAGAAGAGCGTGTAAACTTACTTTCCACAGCAATAGGAAGAAAGTAGAATGAGAGTTCCTAGAAATCAGGAGGGTTAAGGCAAGACTCTGGGCCATGTACAAAGCATATGCCGGTTATCCAGCTTGGAAAGATATTTTCATTCGACTCGATAGACCCACTTACTTTAGTAATAAAGCGGATCACAAGCACAAAATTCAGTTCAGAACACAGAGAACAGATGTTGGAAAATTTTCATTCATCAGAACAATAACGAACAGGAATAAGTTACCTGCAACAGCTATGGAACCCTTTCCTCTAGCTGTACAAAGATTTAAAAGTAGATTAACTAAGGACATTTGTATAAGTTAGGCTTATTAAAATAGTTATTATTTTAGTTATAATTTTATAATAATTGTTTATTATTATTATTGTGATAATCACTATTAAATGCATTGGTTTGTTAAATATACAATTACATTTAAAGTAGTAGTTGAATTGGAGTGTCGTGACGTGTTGTGAAGTGTAGTGCAATAGAGAAGTCAAGTGCAAGTGTAGTAAAGTGAAGTGAAATGCAGTGTATTTATTAGTTAGAAATTCCATGCAGGACAGTAATAAAGTGTATAGGTGATGGTGTTATTGTTATTATTGCCTTGAAATGCTTTAAAATTACAGTGTATTATTATTCTTAGTTGTAATATGTAAATTGAAGTGTTCTGCCACCAGGTTCTATACCTACCTGCAGAAATAATAAATCTATCTATGTTTTTCTGTCATTGTTCTTCAATCACAGCAAATAGAATGGGTATTCTGTAGTTGAACATTTCAACAAATGATTTTCAAAATCTACACATAAAAATATCATTCTTAAACTGCTTATTAATGATTGCATCCTTTTTTCACCCCCTCCACAAATGAACTACATTTTTTTAAATTCTTATTCTCAACCCTTAATTTGGTTTGGTCTAGTCTTCATAAATGTGATTATAGCATCATAAAAAGAAAACATTGCTAAAAATTTGTAAGCAGCTTTTTGCTTCAATCTAAAACACAATGCCTAGACTTATAAGTTGCTTGACCCTATATACCCCAAAACAATAACGCACACTATAAGTTTTTCAAAACAATCAAAATATCTTTTTCAATTTTAAAGATCAAATTAAAGTGAGAAGCAGAAGTCTCTGTAAGAAATGAAGTTCCACCAATACTTTTCCTAAAGGAAATATCAAGTAACGAAGAGAAAATCTAATTCGAAAAAAAGAGAAAACAAAACAACACTGGTTATGTTTCTTGTACCTTCATACTTTAAACAGGTTTAGCAAATCACTTCTTTTCATAAAAATAATTAATGTGAAATTACACATGAGAATCTTTTATAAACGAGACACAAATTATTGTGTCTGGTTTCTCGCATGGTTATAAATACATCAAGAACATTTCATTATATGCCAAAAGAGAAAGAAAGAAAAAAACCTTAATATTAATTTGCAGTATATAATGTTTGAATTACTGAGAGGAGTGTTTTATCTCCTTACATAAACTCCACTTCACTAGTTTAAAAATCAAAACATCAGAAGGAAACAGGTGTGGGATAAATTCATAAATAAAATTAGGAAAAAGTTCATTACAAGATTTTATTTCAAAGTTTTCTCTGGAAGATCCAATAGCCCTACATCATTTTTTCTTATTTATCTTAAATCTGCGACTAAACTCTTTACTCTTCTACCTAAGTTACTGAATCTACACAAACTCCAAAGAAGTTACAGGTTTGTTTAGCAGGTGCAATGATGTAATTTCTTTCATTTCTCATCACCACACTTACAGACAAGCTTATCAAAAGTCTCTGATCACTCACCTCTAGATGGGGAATTAATAAAATCATTAACTTAGCTATAACTGATTCCACACTCTGATTCTGATGTCAATATATGTAGCACATTATGTCTCATATGCCACCAAAAATTAAGTCTATCACTTGCTCTCATCTTGGAAAACAACGCAAATTATTTTAAAATAAGTAGAAATTATTTTTTTAACTTTTACACATTCATAATTTTCATACAATTTTTTTCTCTGATATACAATAGCCAAACTTTAAGACAAAAAAAATCTTACTTTGGAATTGAACTACCACACTATCATGTCACACATCTCAAATATTCAAATGTATTTTGAAAGGTGTAAGAAATTCAATTAAACAAAAATGCAGAAATGTCACAAGTTACCAATTCATACATAAATAAGTGCCATTATATTTGAAATATTCTTTTATGAAAAAAAGATGTGTAATATGACCACTTTCAGAGATTTTCCATTATATTTAATGTGAATTATTTTTTAAAAATATTTTCATCTTTTTTCTTAATTTCATAAATTAGGTCCAAAAATAATTCCATTGACTGGATAATTTAGTTGCAAAATTGGGTTGATTTCTGGATTTTCATATAATTTCAAGATTAATGGCCCTTTATTATGCTGTTACTCTTAAAGATGATCCACATATGTGATGCAATTTATCATTATTGTGGATAATCTTTAACCACAACCATATTGGCACTTGGAAGAAAAACTAGTCACATATAAAATACTAGTCAGAAAAATGCAGAAAATAGGTACACAGAATAAACTACTAGAATGGATGCCATTCAATATAAATCACACATTAATTTCAAGACCAATATTCTCAATACTTTTCAATGTATGTACCCTCTCTATATATTCCATTTACATTCACGTTTACTCTTGAAGACTATAACAGTAAATGATATTTCTTAAAAGATGCAACAGGAGAATGTAAAAATGTATCAGACTGTGAGCTAGTAAATACTCATATCAACAATCAAATAAAGAACCATTACAAAGCACTATCTGGAATAAGAAGTACGATGATATATATTGTTTGGCAGCCCTAGTTTACCAAGACTTTTTACAAGCATCAGCAGGGATATCCAAATACAAAGGGTTGCACAATCAAAGTGTGTTGGCAGACTTTTGAAAATTTGATATATCAACCTGCTGTACATTTTAGAACATATTTATTTGGCAATTAAAATAAAACTGTTATGTGATGCTTAACCAATCATGCTAGCTTTCATTACTGTTGCGTATCAGAGAACCCCCCCCCCCAAAATATTAATTATCTCCCATTTCTTCGCATCCATCACAAATCCTACATGAATTCTTTAACAGTAAGCCTTCACGAAACAGAAATATATTCATTTGGAATGATTCCAAGCCGATATGTAGGTCCTGCATATACACTTTTTTTCACTAAAAACAAAGAATGACTAACGTTCAGCATGAAACAACAATTATAAACAAATAAGACTATTCACAACAAAAATTTAAAATGCAGAATTAACCAGAATAAAATGAAATATGTGTCAATCATTTGAACCATTTTCAATTGTATTTTTAAGAAAAATAGAATTATAATTTTCTTCATATTTTACTACACCACATAGCTTTTAGAGAAGTTCACATCACATCAGTAAATCTCCAGTCAAGAGGAAACAGGGAGGAGAGGAAAGATTAAGATTTTCCATGTTGACTTATCTGTAATGTTAAAGATCTCTTTATTCCACTTCATGCCATAATGAGTCATGAAGAACAGAAGAACATTTTTTTCAATCCTTCTCCTCAGCAAAGCAATGTAAGGCTTCCAAAAATACAAACTGAAGTTTAAAGAAATTTCCTTACTACTTGCCTTTCAATACATACCAACTCTGAACCCAATAATAATAATAATAATAATAATGAACTATTTTCCCATGTATTTACAGAGGCTTCTTATTTCCAAGAAAGAGACGTAATAAGATGTACTAAAAATGCACTCAAAATGTAATCTATTCATACACAAATATGTACATTTAGATATAAGACAACATATATTGATTTAGCACAGTAGAAATATAACATGCCCCACAACTTTGTGCACATGCACTTCAGGCACAGATGGCCACTGTTCTCATGGATTTTCCAACAGGGAGAAAAATACTTACAACAAAAACATAATCTATTCAATTAACTATGTAAAGTGGAAAAAAACTTTAAAAAACAAACTGATTGCAGCTGAGGAGCCCCAAATGCCCATAAATTTGTGAAAATGCATCACATGAATTTAGACAGTTCTCATCCACTGTTTACAAATCATCCCATAGTGATGTCATGGGGAACTGATAACATATTTATTGTAACTGGCTGAACACTTGTTGATTATGTCAAAACATGGACAATCTTCTGATCCATTGAGACTTCAGTAACAGTATAACATTAGAACCCATGGCAGAAGTGTCATGCAAAGAGGAAACAAGATATTGGATATTACATCGTATTACCATTCGGCAACTTAGAAAAATGAGAGTGATAGTGTTTGAAAACATGTCTACACACCATTGTGAATGCAAAGAGTCACTTTATCTTGGGAGTCCATATTCTCAATGGCTAGAATAATCAATATTCTAACACATCTCTTGTCTTGCGAAAAACAAAAATGTGCTACATCATTTCTTCAGGTTCTTGATTTTTCTTCAGCTCCAGAAATCCACTCCAGCACTAGAGAAGATAAAAGATTTTTTTTTTTAAAAAAGAAAATCATTTCTGTCAATTCCACTAAACTTCATGAATCACTTTCACCTCAGTCACAACAAGATGTATTTGATATTCTTTGACTTAAAAAGCCACCAAAATTAAAATGAGTCTTGGACCAATGCACACACTTGCAATAGCATCCACTGACGGCATCAAAGAACTTGTAGGAATTAAAATCCAGACTGACCATTAAGGAGTAACAGCAAATGGACTTTGAATATACTTGTATCTGTCATTGCCAGAGAAGAAACAGCTGTGATGCTTGACGCTGCCATCAAATGCCAACAAAATTAAACATTGGTACCATGGAAAGCATCCACTTCCTGTTGTCATTAAGACAACAAATCTTATTTCTTCCAGACATGTTTAGTGCTTGATAGAATGTCTTATCCACCACCATATCTACTTGTCAATCAAAACAGTTTTCATGCACACAACTCCATCATATCTAATTTTCAGTTATTCAGACTCTCAGATGTGCCCCAGAATAAACAAGGACCAGTGACATGAGCAATGAGGAAAATGGGAACCACACCAGCACACCCAGCCACTCAATTTTGTACTACAAGTTCTCTGACCAGGAGCCGATGTTAACATGTAACTTACATAGTTTGGTTCTTGCTTCAAAAACCGAACTACATTGTGATTGTGTGGCTAAAGCAAACTTCGCTCCAAGCTAATGCACAAGAACAAGAATAATTTTAGGCACCAACTGCTTAAATTGCAGTGAGTTGCATAGGCAACTCAATACTGTTCCTATTGCAAAAAAGTTCACAACTGTACAATGAAGAAAAACAGTTTCAAGATTATGCATACCTGTCAATTTCTGTTAGTTTCTTATTTGAAAAAACCATACACACTACACATCAACTACTAGTATACAACAAAAAGTGTTATATTCAAAGTTTTGACTGTAATTCATACACACAGGTTAGGTTCAAAAAATGTCCATTTATGAACACATCAAAGAAATTGTGATTTAGCAAAGAAACAAAGACAGCCAATGTTGTATCAAAAATCACAAAATACAAAGAAGCAGTATTCACATAAGGCACAACCATTCTTTTAAATCCAGAACTACTTGCTTTTCCCTTCACTGCCAATATATTAATATTTTTAAAAATAAGTAGAAGAGCTTTATCTAATTTTTGTTTTGGTCAATTGACAACATGCAAGAAATAGAAGAATTCACAAATTCAATTTTCCAGATTTTCCAAACATTGAATTCGCAACTTATGTCCCCTGAAATCTATAGAACTATTGGATGCCATTTAGTAATTTTGTCAATTTCATTAACATCTATAAGTACAGGTATGCAAACATACACAAGTATATGGACAATGGATATTTATGGACAGCTAATCATTCAGTTTTGGCACTTACATCCTGGCAGACCACAAAATTCTCTCACATATGCTTTTTCACATCCAAAAATACACTTTTAGTAAATATGTATATTAAACTGGTGATGGTTATTACAGAAGTGCCATAGTACACATCAATCACATCAAACGGCATCAAAGTACACACATCATATAACATCCTGCGGCCATACAGTTATTACAAATAACATAATGCATTAAACAATTTTTCTATCACAAACTTCTTCAAAAACTAGCAGAACTGTCACACATCAGATTAGACAAACTTAAAAAGGATCTGAGGTAAATAATGAACTGATAGCGGACAACAGGTCACAAGGAATCCAGGGGCACATCTCACATTATCCTGGGAGGATTTGTACTTGATTTTCTAAAATTTTTTTTTTTTAAAAGAGCACTGCCATTATCTTCTGTACGTTACGTCAATATTTATATTTTTTTTTTTTGAAAAAGTTTACATTTCCTTTCCTTTATGCACATAACTATTCAGTAAATTAAAGAAATCAGATTTAACGGATCATAGATGACAAAATGCTCCGCTGCTTCGGATAAAGAAATCTCCTCTGATTCCTTTCTTCTTTTTGCTCTTGGAAAAGAGGAGAAAATTGTAAAACTTGTTTCCAAACTGATCTTCCTTCAGAAGAGGTTGACATATTGACGTTAGTGCACTTCTGACGACTCAGGCTTTTGAGAATGGTGGTTAGATGGGTCAGGAGTGCTGAGCGGCTACAACAAAGAATGATGGATATATTAAATTTTGGACACACTGTCTGTTACATACGATTACTTGCATTTTCTAACTTGAAGTACTAAAAATTTTGCCAGCAGACAAGCAATGAGGTGAATGAGCAAATGAAATTCATTGTAACCAACATTCTTCTAATTAAATGGCAAATCTTTTGTCAAAATATAAAATTACAAAAAGGATTTTCCCATCCAATTAAACAGCACTAATGAAAAACTAAGCCTGAGATTGAACTACATACGCTCCTTCATGAGCAAATTTAATGTATTCTAAAAAATTTTGATCAATTACTCCAGGGTTCCAATGCTTCATTCCAACCATAGAAATAAGTAAAAATCAAATTTTTGCAGCATTCCAAACGTCAAAGTTTTTCAGCCTCTGAAAACAAGTTAATTCTACAATTTCTCCATTTGCATTTTTTTAAACTGTTCACCCCATTTCTCTCTTGCAATATTGATTATTAGGCAAGGAATTAGATGGCAGCATCATTTTTGCAAATTATGAAAATAAAGTGACCCTCTTCAAACTAATAATATTTGGATTTGGAGGATGCCCCAGGAAAAATAGGATCCATTACAAGTCAAACAAGTTTATTGTAAAAACAGTTGTTATAACAGTGAAATCTTAAAACTCAAGGTTATTACGGATTTTAATATTTTGAAGACACTATTGCTTTAACGATACATCGGTAAATGATGAAGCTAATGCATTCATGGTCAATAAAGACATTTTTCAATAATATGCATTAGTGGATGTTAGTCACTTGTAACAATGTAACAAAAACACATCCACACTTTCTACATGCAATAGCAACAGAACATTATGATAGCAGATTACACTTACTTCCACAAATTATAAAATTAAGTTCACACTATGAATACAATTGTGCAGTCATTACAGCGTATTTCACAATTTCTTGGCTTATATTAGGTTTTACAGGAATATCTTAAAAGAAAAACAAAAAACATTTGATAATAAACACAAAAGCCAGGTTGCGAAGTAATCAGGACAATAATTCTGTTGACAACTGTTACTCAAGCTTTAAGATTTCACTGTACAACAATCTATAATGCATATGCTTGATGTAACAAAAATTTTGCTGCCTCAAGGTTTAAGTCATTTCTATTCAATACAATAAAGAAGAAATACATTAAGATTCCTAATCTACAACTTATATAATATCTCCAATATTATTCATCTTGTTAATAATGAATAGATATCCTAACAATATCATGGTACAAATTTAGTATTAATTTGAAACATGATTTACATGCTCTGAAACATGATTTACAAACTCACAATTCTATTAAAGATTTAAATTGAACCAAAAGAAATATACACAACAGGCTTGTGTATCAAGATTGCAATTTAAATATAACAGTGAACTGCAAAATATCCATCTGAGAAAAAACACTGTACTGGAGTTATCTACACTCATTATTACTTTCAAATATGTTAAAAAGCAAAATGACAACACCCATACCAATGCTTAAGCATTCAAAACAACCATACATGCCACCATTTACTTATTACAATAGGAAGCCATTATAGATTACAACCTGTTTTTCAGATTTGCAGTAAAAATCATAAAATGAAATAAAAATCTACACACAAAAGTTTTCAAAAATATCAAAAGTTCATATCACTTGTAACGGTATTTAGCTAACAATATGTACTTGCCAGCACTACCCATATTGAGAAACAAAAACTTAGGGCAGAAAATAAAATTCAAAACACGCCACATGTGATGATGGCACGTTCAAGAACTTACTATGCTGTGTGGCAGTCCAGGAACCGCCCCCGCAGCGCCAGGGCCTGATGCTCCAGCGCTCCCCCCACTTGCTGCCACTGAATGTGGTACCTGGTCATGAGGTGTGGTGGAGTGGGCTTGCTGTACAGGCAGTGTCCCAGCGTAGTAGCCTCCATTGATCCCCTCAGCATAGCCAGACGGATTCAGGAAATATTCTTTATTCACACAATTACGGAGGCAATCCGGAATGCGTCCAACAATGGCTCGTCGAATCTCACTGGCAGCCATTTCACGCAGCTCTGTGCAAGAGGCATCAGAGTAAAATGCTGCATGTGGTGTGCACAAAAGGTTTGGTGCATCCTTCAAAGGGCCTGAAAAAAAGAGCAGAAGGAATGACGAACACCATATATTCTCAATAATTTGCAGATGCATTTCGAGAGTTCACGAAACAACTTCACATAAATATTAATTCATTCAAAAATTGAATTTATTCTGTAGAAGACTAATTTAACACAAGTTTTTGTCTAATTTGATGTAAATTAATAATGATAATAATAATAATATTATTTATTATTAATAATAATATTTCGGCAAGTTAACTGAAAATTAAATAAGTCAAACTTAAAAAAGAAGGATTTAAAATGAATGTCTATTTTTATGGTCAAATAGATGGTATTTCTCATTCCACAATGCCATTCATAAACTTTTACATAGTTTGCAATTAATTTAGGAGAATTAAAAATACTCTCCCATCTCCACACACCTTTGAAGTAAGCAATTTTCAAAAATTCAGAGAGAACAAGAATGTGATCTGTGGCGTTTTAAAAACTTGGAAACTTTTTTGAGAATGGTTTGAAACTTCCCTTCTGCCTTCTTGTGATGAAAATGTGGATTCGGATGACATAAATTGTTAGATGATATTTACTACATTTAGGGCCGAATTCATAATAGTCTCATACACTTGAGTGTTCCCTTAAGTGGACGAATTGTATTCATAAACAACCCTTGAGTGAAGTCTTAAGTCAGCACTCATTCCTATAAGCAAGGCAGCCCTTGAGTGTCCCTTATGGCTCCCTCGCATCGTCAGTCGTAACCAGTTTAGGTTGTACTTTTACGCGGCGTTCACCGTCTATTGAATTCGTTTTGCTGGTGTTTGTATAGTGTAGGCAGTTAAAATCTATCATTTGTGAAACATGTTATGGAAAACAACTTCAATAATTATTTTGAGTTTTATACTCAACACATCCTCTGAAATTCTGAGAGATATATTAGAGATACGAGCAACCCATTGGAAATGTACTAGAATGATGAACAATTCCGAAAGCGGTTTCATTTCAATAAAACTGCTGTAGTGGATACACTTGTGCTGATGATCGACAAAAGTCCCAATGACTGAACAAGGATTGCCAATTTCCCCCTTATTAAAAGTTCTCGTTGCATTAAAATGTTATGCAACTACATCCTTTCACGAATGTTTCCAAAATTTTTAACTTTTATTCATTTCTGATTTATAAGACCTATTATAAGTAATTATGAATTTCGCAATATGAATTTAAATTGTTGTAAAATGGAATTTATGTTAAAGCTATGAGGGGTTGACATTTTCAATTACATGAAATGTTAATAATCCATTACCAATATTGGCAGACTTATGTTCATACCATGTTACTATACCACCACCTTATGTTTATTAGTTATACTAAAGCATAAGTTAACGTTGAGGAAACAATTGAAACTGATGTCCAGTATTATATTACAATCCAATAATACACATAAATAATGTGTAGAAATTGCACAAGACATTGCAGAGGTTCATGGATTATATTTTTTACCAAACATTTCTTACTATTAGGGATTTGTAATAAATACATTTTTAAAATATTAACCTGGTACCAGTGACAATCATAGATTAAATTGTTACAAATCTGCTTGTTATTAGTGATTGGTAGTTATCACATTAGTAAAATATACCAAAATCAAAACAATTCGTTTTGTCTGTATGAGGACATATTAGAGGTGGTAGAAGTATTTCGTTGTGCGCGCGACATCAACTCTACGTTGCGGAGTGTCCGCCCCCTGTTAAATTGGACGCTGTTTGTAAAAGATGAAGTGCGTATGTAAACTCTGTTGCCAAGAACTTCGAAACAACTGCCGCCTATGCAGTGTTGCCACATTTCCTTTTCGCTTAAGGGAACACTCATTCCGCGGTTGTAAGGAACGTCTATGAAATACGAGCCCCTGTAAGTGAACACTTATTTTGAGAAAGCACTTATCACTTAAGGGTTCGCTTATCCTATAAGTGACGAATATGAATTCAGCCCTTAGGAACAAGAATGACCCACTTTTTTTAGATATCAAGGAACCACAAAATGAGTTTTCCCGTCTCAAAATCACCTGTTTTTGTTGTAGCATTACAATACTTTATACTATGTTATTAGTATGTACAAAAGTAATAGGAATGCACAGATTTCTGCTTAATTTTCCTTACTATCATGTTCTACCAATGCTGCAATTCTTGAAATGCATACTTTTGATGTTAATACTAACCAAATTAGTACCGATACTGTTGAATCAAAGAAAAAATAAAACAAACAAAAATATGGCTGAATCTGTTCCCTCAAATTTCACAGTCTGCAAGACCTCAAGACGTTTTAACAGACACACTTGAAGGGAGTTCCCAATAAAGGGAGTATGTATACTCCCCTCCCTTTGTTTTCTTTTTCTTCTTTCTTTTCTCTCCCCCAAACATATCTGAACAACGCTAGTATTTGTACAAAGAATTTGCTGCAAAATGAATGACCGGCCCTGGTTTATTCCCTAGCTATTTGCTCAAAACTCACGATTGTTCAAAACTTACTCATGTTATTTTCTCAGTGGACCCAAATGATTTCTTATTATTTTTCTCGAGTGCAAATGAATCCCAATGATGGCATAGAGTACTAGAATACAACATTTTACAAATGAAATTCTCCAAGTTCATTTATAATTTTTTCAAACCATTTACATTGCTTAGCCAATTTTTTCCTATACTTCTGATTAGTGAAATTGCTGAAGTCCTTGTACTAAATTACTGATTTCTTTAAAACGTGGACTAAAAGACTTTTGTTAATTAAGAAAAAGAACAGAAAAATGTTCAGAACAAGTCAATCTTAAACCAAATTTTTTCTCGCCTTCTTTTTCTTAAAAATCATTATTACATAGAATTATCATACATGTAAAAGAAAATCAGTCTTATATTCTATCTAGTAAACATATCATGAAGACAAATTTAACTGAATCAACTGAACTAGATTTATCTTTAAATACGACTTTTGAACTTAGCAAGTTCGCATGCTAAAAATAAATAGATAAATTATATATTATCTGTCATTTATGTCAAAGAACTCTGGGTTTAAATCTAGGTATAGTGCTATTAAAATAATTTATTACTCTTGTTTATTTGTGAATTTTCTCAATGTATCTTTTTTCTAACATTATCTTCCATATTATCTAGAACGTGTGAATATAATTTGCTTCAAACACATTTTAATGATTCCTTTGCTTCATAAGGGAAGAGCATTAAAGTAATAATTTACATTCAATTTTGAAAATTGGCATAAATTATTAAATCACAATACCTATAATTTGACAATCCCATGTTTATTTTAACTCTCATTTTCATACCCCAAACGACAAGATAAAATTATTCGAGTAGACTTGTAATTGTCTGCAATTGGTATGAAGGCTACTTTTGATACGAAAGAACATAATACAGAGATCTGAAATTAATGGGCTGCTAAACGTGACCAAGAAATAAAATCTATATATTAATGGGGGGAAAATTATCAAAAATACAAAATTTTAACTGAACTTGCAAAGTGAACAAAAATATTATGTAAATTAATTTTTTATTTGTAAGTCACAACCATGTGAAATTGACAGGAACTAACTACACTACTACTAAACATCAATTGTAACAATGTCATACAAAAATGTTTCATGAGTTGGATCAACCAAGAGAGAGAAATGT
Organism: Gryllus bimaculatus; assembly: GCA_017312745.1. NCBI lineage: Eukaryota > Metazoa > Arthropoda > Insecta > Orthoptera > Gryllidae > Gryllus > Gryllus bimaculatus. The sequence continues at coordinate 3,137,917 of BOPP01000099.1, forward strand.
AACTACTAAGTTTCCTCCCATGGTTAAACAAAAGGATTTCATAGCACAAATTACAGGACTTTTTGGTAAATTTTAAATTCAATAATTATGTTTACAGCAGCATTTGCATGAAAAACCTTGAGAGAAAAAGAGAGAATGGAAGTCATTTGTGTATTCACTAATTTATTACATTCACCTGACATTTTCATGTAATTTGTAACAACAGTAACTTAAATAAAATATTCAATACTTTTTTGGCAAAATAAAAAATGTAAGCACTTTATACAAAAGCAACTTGGCAAGCATTGGCACTCAAAAGCCTAAAAATTCAACTTCATGCACAATAGCATTTTATATACATCAAAATCAGAACTGAATTCTTTTAGTACTAATAGTAAAACCTCAGTTAATTGCTAACTAATTACTACGCATTGCACAGCATAATGCACTACTGATGTTTAATATAATTGAATTAGTGGGGAGAAGGATAAGAGAGATACAGAGATAGATAGATAGAGATAGAGAGATAGATAGAGATAGTGATAGAGAATAGGAAAGATAAAATTATTTAATATTATATATCTCAAAGCATCAGAAGTTGGGTTTACAACAAGATAATAAAATAACTGAATCCTTACATTTATGCTCACCTTGGAACACATTATAGGGCTCATTTTCATGCACATCTAGGGCAGCTGCTCTTATGCGGCCTTGTTTCAGTGCAGTGGCTAATGAGTCGTCATCCACTAACCCTCCCCGAGCTGTATTGACCAAAAATGCACCTGGAAAAAACAAAAGAAAGGATTTTGACAAGAGCCACTTATAATATTGACTTTTCTCTCCTAATATTTTAATAAGAACAAAAACTAATGTGCATTCAATACTAACCAGGCCTCATCTGCTTAATAGTAAACTCATTGATTAAATGGTGGTTGTGTTCGTTAAGAGTGCAATGCAGCGACACACAATCTGACTGGAAAAGCAAGTCCTGAAATACAAACATGGAACATTAATATTTTCCCCACTTTTCCCTTAAAACTAAAATTTTCCCAGCAAACTAAAATTAATCAAACTAAAACTAAAATTAATTTTTAACTTGCCTGTAATGTATACACACGAGTAAGACCAAGGGACTTCTCAATCCCATCTGGTAAGTAGGGATCATAGAAAATTACATTGAATCCAAAAGCTTTTGCTCGTAGTGCTACTGCTGAGCCAATTCGACCTAGAACAAAAGAGAAACACGTTTTGATTAGTTGAAATTTTACATGGTGCAAAAAGTAAAAAATCACTATTCAGTGTATTAACGCTGTTAGGGTTTGTTTTTGTTGTTGTTTTTATCCAAAACAACTTTTGGGATAATCATTTTACTCCATATAAAAAATTCTCAGTTAAATAATAATAATAATAATAATAATAATAATATAATTCAATCTCCCAGGACTAGCAACCCAAAGAGATAAAAATTGAATTCAGCATAATGCTGATCCCCCCAAAAGGAGTCACGTACACTTGCCACAGAATAAATGTTACTGAGCCTTGGTAAGTGCAGGTGTAAATGTGTGGTTCTAGACTAACAAGTCACGGTAAATAAATAAAATAAATAACAATAATAAATCATTCTGAACACATTCAACCAATGTATATTAAAGCAATATCTCAACTGAGACATTATCCTGAATGAGGGCTTTCTCTAGTTTCGAGAAACCTTTTTTCAGATCTGTTTAAATAAACTTCAATATTTGATAAAATATCCTCTGAGAATTTTACGTGTTTGGAAATCATTTTGCAAATTAGTTAATACACTAACCAGAAAATTTTGGATTTGAAATCTAAAGTTTTCTCCACACATTCTACGCCAAAATTAATATTTTTTACTATTTATTTGTCTTGGATTTAAAAGTAAGGGATACGTTCGAATTATTCTGTGCACAATTAACTTTTCAGTCAATTTCATAACATTATTCAAAATAGAATATGCTTTCATTTTCAAAAGGATGTACAGAACTATTCAGAGATGTTTTACATAGTGTGGCAGAGAGCATGACTAATAGTTGAATCACTCAGTCCTCACTGATATGTACTTAGGGAATTCTGAAAAGCAGACTCAAGTACAGTAAAACCTGCTGAAACACCCTTTAAACAAGTGGCCACCATTGATGGACAGCTTAATGGAATCTATCAGAAGACATGCCTAAATATTCTTTCTTTCTTTTAAGCTGCAAGCTAGCCGTATGTCAGCAGCCATTATAAGTTACATGTAAGTAACAAAAGTTAACGTGTATTATAGGTGTATAAGTGTGATAGATATATAGATATAGATAGATAGAGAGATATAGATACAGAGAGAGATATAGATACAGAGAGAGAGATATAGATAGAGAGAGAGAGAGATATAGATAGAGAGAGAGATATAGATAGAGAGAGAGATATAGATAGAGAGAGAGATAGAGAGACACACACACACACACACACACACACACACACACACACGCACACACTATGACTTAACATAAAGCTTCTAGCCTAATCTCTCTCAAAAATTGCTGCAAAGGGTTCACTTGAAAAGACAAAGTATGGACTTGCAAATGACGTCGTACTGATTTTTTGTAAAACCTAGCATTCAAGCAATTTGCATAACTTTTTAGACCATCTTCCTTCACCTGCATAATTGAAAAAAATTATTTTTTTTCATTATGATCTCTGTCCTTCAAAAATCTTAAATCTTTAAAATTATATTCTGTCAATTTTTTTCCAAATACGAATAGTTCTTTTATAATTTTGAATGAAATCATGACAACTAAAAAAAAAAGTAAATAAGATCTCTTATTTTTTTGCTCAGAGTAATGTGCACTTATAAATACAGAGTAGGTCTATTTTTCATGCAAATCTCTGGAATTTAAGAATTGCAAAAGTTCAAAATTGTTTTGATACCTTCCTATTATTAGACATTGAGATTTTGTCTTCGTGCTATTCTTCATACCGAATAATTAATGAATTTTATGTACTTTTACAAACAACAAAATCTTATTAGATTTCATGAGATTTTGAGATAGATGGTGAATAAATATGACGCCTTTTCAAACCTATCCTACCCCTGCAATATTGATTCTTTGTGAAAACTATTCTTCAATATAAAATTTTTGAATTATTTCATGCATAAAATTTCTCAAAACATGAGAAATAGTTTTTTTTTAATTTTAGTTAATTTACTGAGAGGTTAGAATCAATGAAACATTGAGGAACAATGAAATATGTTCCTAGCACCCTTCAGAAGTAATAGGGAGGTCTACATAGTTGTGGGCAGACAAACATGAATGTTCTTTAATCAAATCCTGTCCTGAGCATTTTTTTTCTCTCTTTCTTTTCTTTTTTTCCTTCCAGAAAGATTTTCGAAAACATAGAGCACAACACACTGAATTGAAAGGCAAATTTACCAAAGATTCAAAAATTTAATTACAACAATCCCTCCCCCCTCCCGAAGATTCCCAAGTGACAATTTGTAAAGAGTTTTCTGAGAACAAGGTGCAGTTTTAACGAGATAGAAATTGCAACATTATATTATTACCTAAAATTAATGTGAGAGCAGTTGCTGTTCCAACAACACTAGTTTAAACAAATCAAATATGACAAAGTAATTATTTCAAAATTTATCCTAAATTTAAAAATCACCAACAATTTAAATTTTAATAGCAATAAAATAGTCACTTCAAATTTTTAGAAACATTTTATGAAATTAAAACGTAATCCTGAACACAGCTCACCTAGGCCAACAATGCCAAGGGTGTCTCCACGTATCCTGGCACAACCCTGAGCTGCCTCACGGACCTGCTCAGGGCCTGTGAATTTCTTGCCATCTCTCACCATGTTGGCTAGCCAGTAGGTGCGCCGGTACAAGTTGAGGATGAGACATAGTGTTGTGTCCGCCACTTCTTCCACTCCATACCCAGGTACATTACAAACAGCAATGCCTAGTTCCCCAGCAGCCTATAACAGAAATATAAACAAAATTCAAAAAATGAAATGAAAAGTTGATATATAAGAATTTTCCTTTTTTAAAACATTTGTCTTCAAATTCAAACAAGACCAAGATAAATTGAGGTAATTTGAATAATAAGTTACAATTGAAAGGAGATATAATATGGCACAAATTAATGTAATAAAGTACATTGTCGTATTTCATAATTTTGAATGTCCCCCTGTCTTCGAATGTCCATAAGCAACCATTACATTCCATTCAAATTTTTAAAAATAATTATGACCCATTAACTAAAATGCCTACTACCATTTGTGGTATTTAAAATATCTTGTTTTAGTGCAGGAGAGCAAACATCAATATACGGTTGAGAATGGGTGGTTGCCTTATACCACTGAAATGACAAAACAATTGTAAACCAATAAAGATCGATAGTCAAATTAAACAGGACCGACTTTTGACTTTGGCCGACATCCTTCTTGCACCAAGCCACAGATAATATTTAATAAAATATAAATAATTGTTTGAACTGGATGAAATATTAGACATCTTTCTCAACTCTAATTTATTTTGATAGCTTTGTTTTTAACAGCTTCCCCCTCATCGATAAACAAGAGGAAATTTTTAAAAGAATTTATACAAAAAATGAAAATATAAGTTTTTCCAACACAAAACTAAGCTGAGCCGCTTACCTAGAAATAGATAGTGACAGGGTCGCTTACCTAGCAATAGCTGGGTTGACATACAGTGCAGAGAGGGAAGATTGGAAAGGATATTACATACATTTCTAGGTATTGCCAAGGAAATAATCTCCACAAATGTTTAATAATATTATTAACAATTTTCCAAAGTTAACTTTCAGGAAACACTTTTCCCATCCTTAGTGGATCCACGTTGCTTGAGCAAGATCCACTGAGGATGGGAAAAGTGTTTACCGAAGGTTAACTTTGGAAAATTGTTAATAAAATTATTAAAAATTTGTGGAGATAATTTCCTTGACAATACCATGGATTACCACTGGAAGATATCTGCTACCACCATGGAATTTACATTTCTAGGGTTGGTGGGTAAGGGAAAGGAGGTCAGGTAAGTTTTTCTTGGAGTGTTTTGGGAGGAAGTGTTTTGGTTTCAGTTGGTAGCTTTGTAATATAGTTGTCATAGGAAAGACAGAAGTTTGTTTGTACATTGGGAATAACTTTAGATTTCTGAATCGATTGAAAAGTGTCTAATGCACTCCTGTTCCTAGAAGAATGTTCTATTTCAAAATTGTTAATATCTAAGCGAGTGGGAAGTGTGGCATGTGTTTGTGAGAAGTGAAGCAAAAGTGATGCACGTAATTGTTCTCTAATTCTAATCTCCTCCTGCAGATAATATGTAAGAGCATATTTTGATATTTTGTTTCATATTTGTGACAGTGGAGTTCATGGACCTCTGATTACACAAGCAGGATGTGGTTACAGGAGGAGAGATGTTTGAGTGTCAGGTGAGGTAAAGGAAACATAAAAATTGTATTTGTGAAGAATGTGGGAAACTTTTATCTAAGTTTTCCATATAAAGGAGTAGAAATATATTTCAATTGTTCCCGGAGTATTAGGTGAATGTGTGTATGTCAAAAGTTTTTTTCTTATTTAATTTGTATCTTAATAACAGTGATAGTTTAGATATGTCTATGTGTGTGTTTCTTTTAGAAAATCTTGTGATAGGACAAGGCATGTCTATGGGTAGTTGGATGTTGGGATATGTTGTGCACAACTGCCTGTGAACTTTTTTATTCTTTCTAAAAATATTGGCAATGGGCCTTGGCAACCTTCACATATTTTCTAAAAATATTGACAAATTTATATAAAATTTGATGAGACCATTTCATGTTGTTATCAATCAGAGTGTTAACGTAGATAGTTATTTAAACAATCACATCTTATGCTAACAAATGTCAAACTAAAGGAGAAAGGAAATTTATTTATATTGAAATATTCTTTAACAAAAAAATATTTCAAATGCAATGTTTTCAATAGAAAGTGATGTGCACAATATTTAAAAACTTCTATCTGTTTATTACACATTCTTTGCAATACTTCAAGTGCAATACGGGCTTGCTTTGAATTACTGAGAGTCTGCAGCATTCAAAATTTATCCACTGCGCAATTTGGATTCAAATTACAATTGAAAAGCTAATACCATTAATTTTAAGCAAAATGAAAGCTATTACAATTAATTTTATTTTTAGTATTCTATTTTGTTCTCCTAGTCCAAATTTTTAGTTCTTTTTCTTTAATTTTCCCAAAGATTAGTATATACTGCATTTTAATTTACTAGCCACATTATTAAAGCAACCTTCACTGTTTTCTCTCAATGAGCTCCAGGCATTTATTTATGGATAATTAGAGGTTCCTTTCCAAAAATTCACAAGTCACAATGACAACGACAACTACAAAATTTTCAGTACAATTGTACATATTAACATATTAATTTGCAATCCTAGGAAACTAGTTCAATTTTATTGAACTAAGAGTTTATGTTATATATTTACCAGGAATCATCAAAAATAACAAAATGTAAAAGTGATATTCACTTATAGCTGATTTTTTTTAAAATTCTCACATAACAATCTTTGCACTAAATAAATAAAAATGATCACAACATTTTGTTTTACATACTACAATTTGTATAAATATTAAAACTGATATTAATTAATAACACAGTAAAAAGCATTATTATATTTCTTTTTTCAGTTTCAGCGTTTTATCAAATATCAAATAAAATGTCCTGTCTTAATTTAGTTTTTGGCTTAAAACACATTAATATCAACTTCCTTTTATGTGAAGAAGATTTTAGGCAATCAAACTTTTGTTTTTTCACAAGTGTCCTTTCATATTTCATCTGAACCAGTCAATACTTATTCTGATTTTTCAAAGCCATGGAACTTTTTTTATTCTGTGGCATTTTTTTAGGGATTCATTTTGCTGTTAAAATGTGTGGACCATTTGCATTTTTTCGTTCTCTAACCTTTTCAGTATTTTTAACATTTATTCTAGTATTTTAAGTTTTCATTTGGAGTCAATAGTCTTTTTAAAGAGTCATTTGCTTTTCCCTTACCATAGGAATCCCTTTTCTATTTTTATGTCAACAGAGTGTGCCACGTAGAGCAAGGCAATGCTTCATAATTCTTTCATTGTGTAAATGTGTTTATAACATACCTTTACATCAATATTATCAACACCACTTCCAATGCGAACAATAATTCTCAAGGTCTTGAATTTTTCAAGATCTTCTTTTGTGAGAATTATAGTGTGCCACATTAGGGCTCCTACAGCTTCATTGAGTACCTAAAACAAAAACAATTAAAAGTACTGTGAACAGTCAGCTGGGACCAAGACTAATATTCAATTCTCATTAAAACTTCATTAACTTACAAAATATTTTTCAATAGATTTGTTCAAGGCAATCACTTACCCTCTTAACATTATGCTAATAAATAGAAAATTAACCATTAACCATTGGTTAACCAACTTTCATAACTGCTTCTTTCAAAAGAGATCTACATGCATTACATTTCATATATATTATTAATTTTCAATTTGTACCACCCCCCTGAAACTTGAGATATGAAACCAGATGTTCTCTCATTCAGCACCATATGAGATAATAATCATACCTTTGCAGCAAACTTTCAAGAACAGTTTAATATTCTTTAATTAGCAAGTTAAATGAGATTTAACAACAAATACATGCATAGAGAACAGTAAAAATAATCACACTACTAACAACATCAAATACATCCATAAGAATATTTCAACAGTATCAGTTGAATAATATCATGTATACATTTTTGTTTGTTTAAAATATTCTGTTTTTTCAGAGGTAAAACACGATACGTGTACATACATTGCAATGTATACACGCAAAAAATTTTAAATATTAGTTCACAATAGAACTATTATTAACAAATAAAACTATTTTGCATTATTTAACTAGCAAAAAGAAAACATTACAATTATCTAGTAATGCCACAATTTTATTTACTCAAGATAGTCTTCCATTCACAGTTTCATGAAAAGATGGAGTAAGAAGGGACTTCTTTCAACAACACTACTTAATGCTGCACACACGTACGGACGACATAACTTCTCCCTTGGCGGTCGGGTTGACCTTGCTGTTAAATTCTCCTTCCGCTCACATTCACACTCACCTTCTCATGAATCTCTGATGTAGACTGTGCATCACAGAAAGCTACGGTAGCTACATCTTTGAGAATAGGCATTTCTATAGAACAATCCCTGCCATCCAACAATGCCACTAGGGGTCTTGTCTGCATGGGGCCGTTTGAAATTGGGCCGCGCAGATTTTCCAGGCGTGGGCGTTTTGGCAACATCTTTCGTTTGTCCATCGGTGCGGCCTCTCAATAAAAAAAAAGTCAAATAGTTCAGAACTAGAGGGAGAAAAAACTCTCACTCGCACTTTTAACTAAGCCGTTGTGATAATCTTCACGACAAATCTTCTCAACAATTTGGCACTTTTTCTGGAGTTGCTTCCACACACAGTAGTTGATCAGGTCAGTGTTATACGTCTCCACACACCTTGGGCTTCATCACGGCGTTTTGGCACAGCCACCTGCAACAAACAGGAAAATATTTCATATTAATAATCTATAGCATTAACAAAACATTTTTTTAATTCATAAAGCATTTTATACATTACTGCATAATTTAATAAACAAATAATTTAAGTTAAAACACAATCGTATTTTTGTATTTACTTATGACTTTCGGTCAGGTTTAATCTACAAATGAAAATATGTCATCAACAAATACTTTGCAAATTCAATTGTTAGCTTTTCAAACTCCTATGTCGGAGTCCTAACTACAAATTTAAATTTTCGAACATTTAATAAGTCATTTCGCACTTCAGCAGTAGACCGACCCCCGCTCACTAAGTATGTACAACTTTCAACTTCGTTAGTTCGTCTCCTGAACTTAAAAAAAAAAAAAAAAAAAAAAAAATTGAAAATTAAAAAACAGAGCAAATGTGTTTGAGGTAGGGTAATACAGTCGAATGTCTCGCGACGACCGGTTGCCATGGTGATCGCGTTGAACTTTCTGGTGAACAGACGCGAGTTCCACTTACCCGCTCCCACGCCCCAGGCGCCGCCGCCCGCCAACACTCTTTACTTCACTTTCCCCCCTTCAACTTTCTGCTCCTCACCCTTCCTACACAAACTGGCGTTTCCCAACTTCGGTCCCTTCCTAACAGCGGCTGCAAAAACATGAAGTCCTGCGGCGGGCATGCACGAAAGAGATACAAGGGAGTACTCAAATATGGAGGGCAAAGCACATCGCACAGAAACAATGGATAAGAAAAAGAATACACGTTGACCTCGCAAATTTTACGTGAATCCATTATAAAAAATAACATACGCACACACACAGAGCTGAAATTGCAGGACAATTTACGTGTGGAATAATCCGCAAATTGGTACAAGACATTTCTTAGTTTCTGTTAGAAGTCAAGCAGATGAAGCACAACTGTCCAAGAGCTTGGTGCAAGAATCGAGTTGTCATCTGAAAGAGGGGAATCTAAATGAACCTGCACCAAGGTGCAACAGAACTGCACCCCTTGAGAAGCACAGCACCCAGGAGGCCGTGAGCAACTGCGGCGACAGAGGTGGAGGTAAAGGTAGAGGTAGTGGTGGCGGTCGGTATTGGGGGTAGTGATGGAGAGAGAGGGCGGGGGGGTTGCGGGCAATGCTGAAAACTGACAAGTGCGCATGCGCGTTCAATCATTCATCCACCCACTTTTTCCCCCCTCATCGCACGGCCATTCAGATTTCGGGTAGCTGAGCTCATGCAGTCGCCATCCACTGGCTGGATTCTGGCCCTGCACATGTCAAGCGCTTTACCCACCCATGCGTCATCACATAAAAGGTGCTGTGTTGGTGGACAGTAAGTGACCGTGTGTTACCCAAAATTACTTGCAATTTTAGCATACTCAACTTTTTAACTATTAACAATAATTTTAGCATTTTAGCAAAAACATTAAACAGCAACAGAATCAATGTAATTCCTCCAATCATTCGCGAACCAGCCCGTCAGTACCGAAGATAACGGCGCCGTATGAGTTTCTGTGCCCGCAAGGCGCTTAAAAACCATTGTTATGCAAAGCGAAACTAATTCGAGACGTCGCTGTATGATTTTAAAACGCCGCCCGTAGCCCCATCAATGCGAACGCATGCAGCTGGGCAATGTTTTGAAAGTCTCGACCAGATCAAGACGCGTTTGAAGATGCGAAAGCCAGGCAACGCAAAATGAATTCGGAAAACAAACCACATTCTAAGCGAATTGCGGCCGGTAGGGCGCAGCACTGTGGGTCTGTGTGGTGCAGGACGCCGATGTATTTGGTAACGACAGTAGCACGCGCCAGCAGATGAGCCTCGAACTATAAAGTTAAGTACGATAAAGTTGAGGGGCAGAGAAACACAACAGGGGGATAGAGAGAAGCTGGAACTAAAAGTTTGCGTTCGCAAAGTTTTAAAAGGGGAATGAGGAAGACTGCGCGTAAGGGAAGGAGGGCGAGGAGGAGGAGGAGGAGGAGGTTGGCTTTAGGGAAAAAAGTTCTAACTCTAAAACTCTCAAAATGAAATGTTGCTTACTGCCACTTTGACGTTCAAACTACCCTCCCCGTTTCTCCCCCGTTAACCCATCCCCTCGCTCCTAATTCAACTTAACTACAGATAAACCAAAACTTTTCATACCCTGGGGGAAATATGAACCCACCCTCTTTTTATATTATAAACACAGGAAAAGTTTAAGTACTAAAAACAGATATCTGCGACAAACAAAAGGAAACATAAACGGACGTTCCTTTAGAAAATAATTTAATGACCAGACAGAATCTTGACGCTCGTCCTGGCGGACGGATCTCTGAGTAGGACGGGGTGGATTGAAACAACGCACCAATGAAGAATTAGGGCAGTGGAAAGGCGCTTCCGCCCTAACGAGGCTCCGCGTCGCCGATAAGCCCGCTCGCCCTTCGGCCGGTAATGAACGCGTCAATGGGCATTGATGATCGGCACGGAGGGGAAGCAACGTGCCCGCCAATCGCCACCCAATTTCGCCTCGTTTTTCCCCGCCGATACCGGGCGCGCTCGAGCACGCGAATTATCGCCGATGCCACTCGCGTTGCACACGGAGCCGGCGAAATCTCGCCACAGATACGCCCAGAGGCACTCCCCTAGCCGCCTCGGCAATCGTTAGCCAGTAACAATGAACTTTTATATTAATCGTGCTGCGAACTTCAATCTCTTGAACTGGCAACTAACATCACATCGTTTTCATTCGAAGGGCTATTAAAAACAACTTTCTTAACTTCTTAATTTTTCTTCTTATTTTTCTTGCGTTCTGCGTAACACACTTTCGAACAGCAGTGCCATCGGTTCATCCTCCTTTCAAAACAAAACAAAAATAATTTCCTATGCAGTCCTATTTTATGACATTCTCTAACAATTTTTGGACAACATCGGTTTCCAAAGATTCCATTGAATGTGACCTGCAAGCCCTATTTTGAACAGACAAAATTGTTTTCAATATAGTTTTGATTATATATCTTTACCTTCAGTATACAATGCATTTCATAGTCACATTACTTTCAACACGCATCTGAGGGAAAATATTTCCCAATAGACGCAAGGACATGTTCCTAAAACCAAAGAAAGTCGACCAAATCTATCACTGCAACCGTGCCATGCAATTATTACTTTCTGCACGCCACATGACTGTGTTCAAGTTGGCTTAACATCGTTCAATGGGAAAGCACTTGTCTTTGCAATTTCGTTTCACATTAGTGCTTTCATGGTAAGTAACAGATTATCTGATTTTTGCTGTCATGAGGGTTATGATTATAATAATAATAATAATAATAATAATAATAGGTTCATTAGCATTAGGAAAATTATACTGAAGGCTATATTACATTTTTACAATTCTAGACCACGTTTTTCCAGATATTAAAATTTAACGTACCGGATACATCCCATATTGGAACTTGCAAGAAAAATATACAAACGAGTAGGAATCCTGCAGCAATATTTCATTAGTTAGCTTCTTATGGGAATAGTATTTGGTAAGTGCAAAGCCCTTACACTTTGCTAATCAAAACTCGTGAATACTGGCAAGTTGTGTTTTGTTAAAACATTGTCAGTACTCAGGTAAGTTGATATTTTTCAAGTGTTCTATTAAAATTCTAATTTGTAAGGCTCACTAAGACTACAAAAGAGGTACATCACAGATGAAACCGGTTTACATACAATTTTGTAATGTGTAAATTCTTTGGCCACGAGGTCCTTTTTTTCATGCCAATTAATTAATCTGTTTAATTTAAAGTTTTGAAAATCATTCGTCGGTTCATACTGTTTAATTAACTTAATTTAGCGTCTGTAACTAGACCGTAAGCTCATCCAAACTATTACGGGGGAAGAAATGGTTTATTAATTATAATTTTAATATCTTGGCGAAGAGGGCCCAAAACAATATTTTTGTGCCAAAATTTGAAATCGGTTTCAACATGTATTTTTTGATTGATATACAGTAATTATTACATAAATAATTTTAAAACTTGGCATTTGATACACATAATTTTTATAACTTTAATTTTATATAAAATAACTTCAAGTACAATTTCGTCGAAATGGATCGTAGAATATAATCCATTTTTATCGTCACCGATATTATTGTTTCAAATTCGTAACACTACGGGGGAAAAATGCAACCAGACCTACGATTGTTTCTTCTTTATCCCAACTTTTCGGCAAAAACAAAACGACCTATTCTCCGATTATTTCTTTACACTAGCTGGGTTAGGGAGCTAGGAGAATAGATTCAAATGAAAAGAAAAACCCAATTGCACGATATGAAAGCATGGTTTTTAAACGTGAATGGGGCTTCGGAGGATAACGTCCGTTCCTCTCAAACACACACACACACGCACACACACACACACACAGGCGCGCGCGCATTTCGGGTGGAGTGACCTCGGCGAGCCAGGCCAGGCCCTTTCGTACACAGAAACCGGGAGAACGGGCGAGTGAAGGCGCATGGGCACTCAGGTGCAGAGGGGGCCGCGAGTGCCAGTTGACACTTACCCGGCGGACGCAGCGACACAAATTCCTCCCAGGCCAGTCCTCCCGCTCGGCTGTCGCAGCCGCTCCCCATTCTTCCCATTCATAGCGAAGGCCCGGCCCGGTGACCTAAAAACGCCCCCTCGCCTGCTCACAAACCCACCCGCACCCCAGGATGGAATTACCTTTTCTTAGCAGTCGAATTCAATACATCCGTTTCCCATGCTTTACAGCATTTTATTATTCTTTTTTTGTTATTTTTTTTGCACGCACCTCTACTTTAGCAAACTAAAGACAGTTCATCGTCCCAAAACTACTTTTTTTCGGCCTAAGTCCGTTAAAACTTGAGCACAAACTTTTAAAAAAAACGAGCGCATTATTGGAGAAAATTTATACTTAATAGTTTGATATTTAACCTAATGTCGAAACCTAATTTATTTTAACAAAGTTAATTATGAAATATGAACGTTATTTATGATTCACGTTCTTCTTTGATATTACTTCTCATCAACGATAACACCACACCATTAAGACTTTATGTTTTAGAATCTTAAATACGAAATGAAACGTTGCAACAAGTCAAATGTTACAATTACACTAGTCTGCAAATTTTAACATTTTGGCTGAGGTTTCTATTTTAATATGTGAATAACTTTAACGTGATAATGCTGAAAATAATTTTGAAATTATGTTTTGCTCCATATGTGTGAATTTTATGCAATATAAGAAGAAGAAAAAATAGCATTACTTTCGACTTCAATACATTTTTTTAGTACAATAAATCAAAAATATTTAATAGAAATAATGTTAGATCACTGATCTTGTAATATCACTTCTTTGAACATTAAGCACATTTTCTAATCAATTTTCATTCAAAAACTTAAATCATTGAAACACCAAAAGGCATGCTAATTTTCTTTCCTTGACTCCATTTCCTTAATTGTTGAACACAAGTATAACACACTTTTTTGGGAGACCATTTTCTGTCCAGATCTCCTAGTTTCATACCAATGTAGGCAAGGTATGCCTTTAACAAAGGTTGTGAAGCTCCGTTTTCTTTTTCTTGCCACAAATCTCCAACAAATGTGAGAAAATATGTCAGGATTATTTTTACATTTTCTGAAAGATATTTCAAAAGGCACACATCGAGCAAATTAAAGCATCCACGCAGAAATGTAAGTGCTCACTAACTGAAAACCGATAGTATACTCAGCATTAATCGATGTAAATCTAAAAGAAGTATTGTTGCGTGCTACAGTGTTGTTTGAAATTTCAACAAAGCATTTAATGATATTTGTTTTCTTTCAACAAAAGTAACCTCTACATATGTCCAATACATTGGTCATAAAAGTCGTAATTGTGAAAAAATGGCAAGATGATACGTGAGAAAAGCCGATTGTATTTTCAAAATCGGGGGTGATGTACTTTATAATGACCTATTTTGAAGAAAACCTCAGAATAATGCAGACCAGTGTTATCAGCTGAACTAACGCGAACTACAATACTTCCAAAAGAATTGCGTTGATTTCTTTCACCAACTTTTGAACATTTTAGTTATTCTATGTAAATACGATGTCTGAGCGCAAAAAAGTTTAATGCACCTCGCCTGAAACGCTCTTCTGCCTTCGTGTTTCATTTATCGCTCTTCCGAAAAATATTTATTTTCAAACATAAACGCATTAAATAACTACGATTAACTTAAAAATGGAGACTTCTACTATACGTTTCACCCACATTCGTCAAGAACAACACGCTCCGAAAAGACCGTTCAAATATATGAACAGACCAATTGTGAACCAAGAATAATAAATTAATCGTTTAACTAATGAAAATGAAGGTAAATGACCTTTATAACTGTTCATAAACAAAAAGAGCAATATTGTACAAATTTCCTAAGCAATATTTAAAAAAGAATTCCCCACACGAATAACTGTGGAACGACATCAAAGAAAAATGACAATATAGTTTTCTACAAATTTAAACTATATGAAAGTATGAAAATGGGGAGTTCGCTCAGCTTCAGTTACGGTTCGAGAGCCGGTGACAGGGTAATGGGCGAATGCTGATAACATTGCGACCGGCCAACATCTTACACGGAATTGTGAATGCGTCCAACCGCCCGCCCACCAATTTGACGTATGCTTCATACTGATGTACGCCCGAAGTTCGTATTAAATGCAATCGTTTTTTGTTCACTCTGTAGCATTCTAAGCGAGAGAGAAATATCAGCAATTCAAGGGGAGCTCACCACAGGTCTGTGGAAATTAAATTAATAGATGCAATAGTTTTATGACTAAATCAGAGCGTGACATATGCAATCATTGTCAAATTATGGAGGAACACCGAGGAGGAAAAAGAACAAGTAACAACGCTGGAACAGTCGCTGGACTGTCCAGCAAATGAGCACGATGAGGAAGGAACGAACCTCCCGAGCGAATTCTTTCCATGGGGAATACGGGGGGGGGGGGGGGGGGGATGAGGAGGAGAAGGGGGAAGGGGGGGAGAAGGGAGAAGGGGGGAGAAGGAGAGGGAGAATGCGCATGGGTCCATTGAATCTCACTCGCGGCCACGGGCCACGACCCAGTGCTAGTTGATAGTCAATTTATGACATATGAATCCATAAATTTAAAAGAGACTTTATATCACTCTCACCCTGTTTAAATACGACTAGAATTGAAAATTTCATATGTATTATAGCTCCGGTTATTGTTTCATCCACCAAAGAACTTGCTGTTGGAAAAACTCCCACATCATATGTTTCTGAACATACAATACTCACAAGTGAATGGTACACAATTTTTACTAAGTAAAATTATTCAATTTTGGTGATTTCCATGCGAAGAAAAAAGTTCGTACTTTCAATGCCCGTAAATAGATTAAACAAATATGAATGGAATAAAGTCTACAGCGAGGTTTAGAAATCATGATTTTTACTTTCTCGAGTACTACTTACATAGTACAGAGAAGGTATTGTAAAGTCGCAGCAACAAACAGCGGTTTTCAATAGAAACACTCGTTTAGTGGGTTTCTCATATGAAAAAGTGGATAATTCTTATCTTTAAGTGGTAAATAACTGTAACACGTTGTGCAATTAGAAAACATTTTGTGGCTCTTTGATACCGAAAATTTGGTTTACAACAAAACTGTCTGTCCGTCTCAACAATAGCAGCTACACAGAAGGCAGAATTTTCTTCAAAATTCATGTTCTTAGCTCGATCCGGCTGCTGCGGCCCCCTAAATATGAAATGGATGATTTGATTTTAGAGTATTTCACATAAGCCTAAAGCTATTTTCAAAATTCTACAAAAAAGGTTCATTATGTTTGCACATAAGGACAAAAAACACTTATAAAAATGACGCAGGATTTATGTTCAGAGATGTCGAATTTTCGAAATTGCTTAAGTTTGAAATAATGCGATATAATACACGTCCAACAATCACTAGTTTGTACGGTTTAGTTTTTTTAGATACGTGGAACGATGTATGAGAATGGATATTAAATAGTTCACCTACGTTATAAAGTATACGTCTTGAAGAAGAAGAAGAAGAAGAAGAAGAAGAAAAGAAAGTAAGTTGTGGAAAAATATAGGGCTGTCTGAATTTGGCCCAATTTTCTTCTTCTTCTTCATGCTAGCCCGTTTTCAATTAGTATAAATTTATTTCAAATTAAAAATGCTTGAACATGTTTTAATTTTTACTACGGTGTGAGATTTTCAAATCTGCGATTATTTCACTGGTGGTTACTATGTAACCCATTGAAAGACGCACTCTACATTGATTAACCATACTCGAAAAGAAATCGATCGTGTTAAAACCTGTCGATAGGCAGAATACTGCTGGAATTACCGACACGTCAACATTTTAAACACAATTTCATGAGATTTTTCTACAAGAATCTATAGCTATGAAACTATCTATAACTGTGGAAATAAAACCTCTTACTAAAAAACATATTTCGCCATTTTTATTTTAATTAATGAATTAAACAAATGACCTTTTTAATTGAAAAAAGCGCAGTTTCATAAATTGAGAAAGACAAATACGTCTTCATTTGCAGCAGTGCACTATTATTTATGCTCGCATGGGAACTAGGGAAAAGCATCGGTTGCTCCTTGGTTTCCTAGACTGTATGTGAGAGGAGGGGTGTGTGAGGAGAGGATGTGTGTGTGAGAGGAGAGTGTGTGGTTGGAGAGGCAGTGTGTGTGAAGAGAGAGGGGAGTGTGTGTGTGAGAAGAGAGAGTCGTGCGAGGAGAGTGCGTGAGAGAGAGTCGTGCGTGAGAGAGAGTGTGCGTGAGAGAGAGTGGCGTGAGAAAGAAGTGTGCGTGAGAGGAAGAGTGTGCTGAGAGAGAGTGTGCGTGAGAGAAGTGTCGTGAGAAGAGTGTGTGCGTGAATGAGTTGTGCGTGAGAGAGAATGTGCGTGAGAGAGAGTGTGAACTGAGCGATTGTGGTAGAGAGAGTGTGCGGAGGAGTGTGCGTGAGAGAGAGTGTGCGTGAGAGAGAGTGTGCAGTGAGAGAGAGGTGTGAGAGAGTGTGAGAGAGATGTGTGTGAGAGAGTGTGTGTGATGAGAGGTGTGTGTGTGAAGAAGAGGGTGTGTGAAGAGAGTGTGTGTGAGAGAGTGTGTGTGTGAAAGAGTGTGTTGTGTGAGAGAGTTGTGGTGTGAAGATGTTGTGTGTGAGGAGTGTGTGTGTGAGAGAAGAGGTGTGTGTGAGAGAGGAGTGTGTGTGTGAGAGAGAGAGGTGTGTGTGGAGAGAGAGTGTGTGTGTGAAGAGAGGGCTGTGTGTGTGAGAGAGGAGATGTGTTGTTAGAAGAGATGTGTGTGTGTCGAGCAAGAGAGAATCGTCGTTGTGTGAGGAGAGGGAGTGTGTGTGTAGAGAGAGAGTGTTAGGTGAGAGGAGTGTTGTGTGAGGAAGAGTTGTGTGTGAAGAGAGGTGTGTGAGAGAGAGAGTGTGTGTTAGAGAGAGAGTGTGTGTGAGGAGAAGAGTGTGTGTGATGAGAGAGAGAGTGTGTGTGTGAGAGGAGTGTGTGATGGAGAGAGGAGTGTGTGTGGAGATGAGTGTCTGTGAGAGAGAGAGAGTGTGTGTGAGAGAGCAAGTGTGGTGTGAGAGAGAGATGTGTGGAGAGAATGATGTGTGAGAGAGAGAGTGTGTGTGAGAAGGAGTGGTTGAGAGAGAGTGATGTTGAGAGAGAGTGTTGTGTAGAGAGAGAGAGTGTGTGTGAGGGAGTGTGTGTGAGAGAATGTGTGTGAGAGAGGTGTGTGGGAGAGAGAGTGTGTGTGAGAGAGAGTTGTGTGTGTGAGCGAGAGTGTGTTGCAAGAGAGTTGTGTGAGAGAGTGTGTGTGAGAGAGAGTGTGTGTGTGAAGAGTGTGTAGTGTGGAGAGAGTGTGTTGAGAGAGAGTGTGTTGAGAAGAGTGTGTGTGGAGGAGGTGTGTGTAGAGAAAGAGTTGTGAGAGAGAGAGTGGGAATTGTGAGAGAGAAGATGTGTGGAAGAGAGTATGTGAGAAGAGAGAGTGTGGGAGAGAGAGTGTAGTTGAGAGAAGAGACTGAGAGTCCTGTGTGAGGAGAGATGTGTGTGAGAGAGAGAGAGTATTCGTGAGAGAGAAGAGTGTGTTGAGAGAGAGAGAGTGTGTGTGTGAGAGAGAGGAGTGTGTGTGTGGAGAGAGAGTGTGTTGTGTGAGAGGAGAGGGAGTGTGTGTGAAGAGAGTGTGCGTGAGTGTGTGTGTATGTGGTGTATATACAGAAATACAATACTGTTGCCGTAGTCGAATTGACCTTTACCTATCTTGTTCCTCTCGTCGCTACTATACACTTTTTGAACTATAGGAAAATTCATTCTCGATAAAGAGTGTAATTCGATGTCGCGTGAAATTTCACTTATGTACTGATATACAGGGCATTTCGAGACTTTCTGAACTCCTAATTGAAAGACCAACAGCAAAATATTAACTGGTACAACCACTCATAATATGCAACTCGTTTCAAGAAAAATCACAGGCTTTCTGAGGTCACTACACGTAAGGTACATAAATAATAACTCTCATTAAAATTTGGGTACCGATTCACAGTTCATTAAGGGATTTCAACGAAGCGTATAGGCAGCGGGGGCATTTAACTCAAACCGTGTCAGTGTTCCTTAGAAAACAAGGCCGGGCATTTATCTCCACGCGTAAAGCGCCCCGGAGTAGCATACTACCTGAAGCACGCACTCGAAGGGCGTGCAAAAGCCACGATGCGCTCGGGGCATCAGCCGACGCGGCCCTTTGCTTCGGCCGTGTGCGAGAAACTCGCCCTCCGAGAGTTGTTCTGCCCCTCCCCCTTCTCAACAGGATACTGGACGCCCGGTGGTTTTGTTCGGGGATTCCTTAGACGAGCCGAGGATAAATTTTATTTCATGCGTTTGGTGGTCCCCATTGACCTCTCAGTATAAACGAAAAGAAACACCCCAAGATGTTTGAGTTTATAACTCTCAGAGTGCATTGTGGTTCTGCGCGAACTAAGCCACAACCTTGACCCGCAGATAAAGGAAATTTAACTGCCCGCTAAAAAAATTTATAAAAATTACTTGCCAAATTCAACAACTTTAAAAGAAATTCTGCAATAACAATCCCCACAGTGAAGCAACACCAATCAACATAGCGAACTTAATATTCACCAACTGTGAAAAAAGTTCGTGAACATATCAGGAGTTAAAGATTATTAGGTCAGTTATTTCTTACATTCCAAGGAAACTGCTTGAATTATCGACCAACGTACTGAATAATCAAACAGACCCACAAATTCTTGCCAACGGTTTTCGTGAAAACTGGTTTAAACGCGTTAAAAATCTGGAATTCCTAAGCTTCCAGTTGTATTAAAAAACTTGAATTGACTTTTACGATCACTCCCAAATTCCGAACTAGTCAAGTACTCTAAAAAAAGTAACCTAAACGAATACATTCATCTGAACACTTAAATTGTACGTTCATTTCTTTTAGAAAAAGGATCACTTACAGTTGATATTCATGTGTAGCTTCTTAAGAATTGTTTTATTGGAAATTTATAATTTTTTTGAAGAGATTTTACTTTGAAAACTAAATATTTAAAAAGAGAAAACCGTCACTTCCACACTCCACTCGTCCACAATCATCTGTCTTAAATTGCCACAAGTTACCTTCACACGATAGTCAAAACTATCCGCGCATTCTACTATGGATAAAACGATCTGCTTCATGTTACCTCAAGGAAGCATCGATAACAAACATTTAAGTTTTAACGAGTTGGAGGGAGATAAAAGTAACAAAATACGGGAAACTTCCAATACAACACGTAACAGCTGAAAACTTGAGGGGCGCAAGTTTCGTCTTTTTTAACGTCCTTCATAACAACCCCTTTTTTAACTCCCCGGAGGCTTCCTGTGACCCAGCGAAGTTCTACGTTACTTTTTATTGCGATGCGAAACTCTGCATTACTTAGTTAATCATGAAGACGAGAGCGAAAAAAAATCTCTAAGAGGGGGGAGTTTTCGGCAATATCTAATTAATTACAAAGTAAGTAACGGTCGCGCGGGGAGGGCGCTCGCCGGCGTGAAGAAAGCGTTAGCGCTAATCGACCCGACGTCATTAATAGAACGCGGTCGCCGCTCGAAACAAACACATCATGGGTCGCCGCCGCCGCCGCCTTCTCTATCGAGTATCGATTGCAACGAGGCGGACGAATGCCGAAATCTTAATCCGGCGTCGCCCATGCGTCGGGTTCGGCGAGCAGCCCATCCATCCGTCCGTCCGTCCGCGCGCGCCCCGCTGTGCCTGCGTTCTGGCAGCGGATCCCATTTTAAAGCCGCACGTATGAAAATTCCTTTCGTTTTGCAAAAGCTTTAAAGCCGATGGCGTGACGAGCGCGGCAGGGCTGCGGGACGCAGCCAGCGGCGGTGGAGCCCAAGCGCTACGATCTGTTGCGAAACATAAGCGTTGCAAGTTTGCCACCACCACCACTACCACCGAACTCGTATTGAACGCGCTAGGCGCAGCAACGGCGACGTGGGAAGGACGGCGGGGGCGGCGCGAAGGGGACGCGAAACCGCCCGGGAGAAGGTGGTGGAGGGAACGAGGAGGGACGAAGAGGGGGAGCGCCGGGGTGAGGGTCGCAATGCAAGGGGCGGGGGCGGCCGAGTTCCTCCGCCTGCCGGGGAACCCGCCATCGCGTGCCAAGCGCTTGCAACACTACGCAACAACTTGAATAATAAAGTGATCCAAGACAGTGGCAAGTTGGAAATCCGGGCGTCCACCCCCGCCCTTCGGAGGAGCAGCGCCGCCAACTTCGGCCGACTGACGACGGGAGACTGCGGCGGCCGTCTATGCCCAAACTTTTGCCGGAGGTGAGGAGAGAGGTCGGCCGCACAAATCGGGAAAAGACTGAGAGCGGCTGGCGCTGCGGGAACTTCGATGCGACCTTGCACGAGCACCAACTTTCGACTAGGCCGTCACATGAGCCTGCAGCAGGCACCTAACAGCGCGAGATCTGCGAGTGGCGTTGCCCTAAAGGCCATTCTTTTAAAGTTAACCACCTCGTTGAAAAGTCTACGCACTGACAGACCGCGCATTGTGCATTTGCAGCTCCTCTTATCTGAATAAATACTATAACGATGACACGCCAACGGCTTTTCATTCTTTCGTAGCTACTTTTTAGTGTCTGCAGTAGCTTTTAATATTCAATAATAGATGACCTCATACAAAACCGTCAGAGTATATTATATATGGGAATTAGATGCTTCTTGTCCCACTTCATATACGCGGTAATCATGAAAATTTTAATTTGTGGTGTTAGGGGGGCCTAACGGCTGCCAAGGTCATTGAGGCGCATGAGCGTGTAGATGTTAGAATGACGTGAATGATGAAATGGAAAACGGGTCAATCCCAAGAAAACCTGCCGAGGAGCTTGCTTTGTCCACAAGTTCCACATTGACAGGGGAACATCGGTGGGGCCCCACCGGCGCAAGGCATACGCTCTAACGATTACACCATGAGCCCTACCCTCCATTTCTAAATATGCTTTCATTCACCCTCTTCACTTCCTAATTTAACGACGTGCCGTGCGTGCCGATATCACGATCGTGTTAGTGACTTCGATTTATAACTTAGCCACCTGAGATACCTTTTCGAACTCAGTAGTATGAAAAGGGATGCGTTCGAACGATGAAATCCATGCAAACAATATGCTGGGATCCCGGAAGTTCCTGATCGCCGGTGATAAATATTGGCAAACAAGCGCCTGTTGAAAAACAGAGGAACAACATTAAATAGTAACACACGGACGAGCTGCACTCCCTTAACGTGATGCACACCTGGGCGCCGAAAAGCGTCCAAATAATATAGCGTCCGAAAAATATAACATCTATTTTTTGCATAGAATTATCGAAGCATTTTGCATAGAATTATCGTAGTGTATTCAATACAGTGTAGAGAATTCTCACGGTCGAGCACTTTATCGATTGCCAGACTTCCCGTCCACCTTTTCGAAAACCCAACATTGAGGATCCCATTCGCCTCCAGAAGCCCAAGACGTCTAATTAATGGCGAAGTGCATAGGCGGCCGACAGCGCGCGCGCCGCTGCGGCTGCGGCCGTTTCGAAAACGAGGTCAAGAACCTTACACGCGCGCGTATGAAAGCGGCCGACGTCGCCGAAAGGGAAACAAGTGAACGGCTGATATAAATAA
>BOPP01000099.1:3160795-3172072 GCA_017312745.1 Gryllus bimaculatus
GTCGGCAATCGATTAGCGATGACACGATTACGGGAATCTGCCGTGGAGGCGGGAAGGGCTTCCGCAGGGGAGGCCATCAGTGCACGGACGCCATTTCGAGCGCGCAGCCGCCAGTGTCCACGAAAGCGGGCGAACGAGCGTGCGGATCGCCCGCTAAAATTAGCGCTCGCAAGTAAAGAGTCGCAACTCCCGTCATGTGTCAGACTGCGTCGCATGCAGAACGACTCCCTCTCACCGAAAGCGAAATTCCTGCCAAACGACGTTCATACTACGCGACTTCCGTTTTGCAACTTTTGTTTTGTCTAATTCCTTCTATTTACTCTTGCCTAATATATTTTTTGATCGCTGAAGGGTGGCATTCAAATCAAATAAAGGGTCGGCTGGACATCGAACACGTTCTACACTCCAATAGTATTACTTTTAGCAACACAGTCTTACGCAAAAAGAAACTAGAAATAAAAACATTTCGTCTCCTCCTCGCGAAATGCTCGTACGTTCTGTAGCATTAAAACTTTCATCTATTAAAACAAATTTTCCCACTTTACTGCTCATGAGAAATTGCAGAATAAAAGATTCTAATATTTTCACGATTGGGAAGCTTCTCCGGTAAGAAATATATTGTAGATATTGTTTATATATATATATAAAACAATATATATATATGTGTGTATTATATATATATATATATATATATATATATATATATATATAAATAAAAAAATCATTCGGGGATTTTCAGGAAACCATTTTACAATCATTATTGAGAAAATGGGGAGCTTTTCTGAAAATGCGCCATTTTGAGCCCACTTGATATCGAAAACTTTTGAGATTCCGAGAAACTAAACACGAGAAGAAGAAGAAAAAGAAACCATTGGAGTATACCAGATGCACGATATTGTAACAAGGAAACGTGTTACAGTATCATGGATCTGGTATATTCCTACTTTCTTTTTCTTCGGTGAACACATCATTTGAATACTTTGTATTCACAAATACAATTAAGCACAAAATAATCATGTGATGTAAATCTTAAACGTTGCAAACAAGTATTTAAAAATTGAAATATAAAAACGCTTAAATAAAATACTAATTAACCCATATGTTGGTGCATTGCAGTCTATTTGAAAACATTAAACAAGAATTGAGACAATTTTTGGAAATCTCTTCACATTTTTTAAAAATAGTCATGATATGACTCAAAACTACTTAATATTAGTATTTTTTTAATTGTACAATTAAATGATTTCAAGATCCCCTTTTGGATAATCTTATCCCATTAAGAAATATAAGTTTCAATAATGGACATGTAATAGAGATTAAAACACTTAATTAAAAAAAAATTAAAGTTTGAATTTCATTAGAACTTGAACGATACTTAAAAGCTCACACCGGTCTCTTTTCGGGGGAAAGACAGCCATTTTATAAAGACAATTTTGGAAATACTCTATGGGCTTCAAAAGAAGTATCTCCATATATTAAAATATATTAAATTTCTTTGGAACGGCACTACAAAGACCTTACTCTTGATGTGTGTTCCAAGTTAAGAGTTCAAAAGTATCTAATCTGCGGGTGTTATGTGACGCACGCTGAGACACGTTAAACATTTTTAGTTTTTCGTCTTGTTAGAAGCGCATATTATCATTAAAATAAAATGGGAAACTCTCCAAAAGCACGTGGGTCAACGACAACCTTCTAGAGATGCGGCTACTTGCCACTCTGGGTTCGTTTGAGTTGTGAAATATAATAAGACAAGTACACAAAATGAAAATTAGGAATAAGACATTAACACACAAAAATGCATCCCATCTCTACACAACGAGAGTTTACTAGTTTCACAAGATGTCTTCTTGTGGGGACGTAGAGCAGTGTCCTTCGTCGGAATTGTGAATATATCAAAACAAACCTGACGCTACAACTTTCTGACCTTCAACCGATTTCGACAGATTGCGCTGGCCGCAGTGGAAAGTAGGTTAGACGCAACATACTTGCAAAGGGGCAGAGATGTGGTTTCGCCAAGGGTGCACACTCCGAATCAGTACAATGAGCTATCATACCCGCGCATCAAACGCTACTTGATCGGAAGCCAAGATGCTATTAACTATTATTCTCCCAAAAAGGAATGTTGATAGAAAGTAATTTTTTGAAAAAGGAATTTTATATTTGGAGAGATTTTTCGAATGAAAACCCCTTCCGAAAACCTAAGCTCCCAGTGCTCACAATAACGGGGTGCGCATGTATGGCGTTGCCCATCGATTATACAACAGCCGGGGCGGGTGCCATTGGAAATAACCTCAATCGCGTAAGGCGATTGCTCCATCGTCCAGACAAACACGGGACCGAGACTGCGATTAAGAGCGCAGGCGAGTAGAGTAGAGGTAGGGTGCGGGCCCCAAAAGAGACCGCCCATCCGCCCTTCCACCTGAAACGCGATAAAGAGTCGCAAAGTGGATCGTAGGAGGGCCGCCGCCGCCGCGAGGAAGCGTCTTGTTCGCTGTGAGGGCGGCTGCTCGCGCTACCAGGTGTTATTCCGGTCTCGCCAGCCCAGTGCGGAGTGTATTGATTGTGTTGTATGGAGGGGTCCAGGCTGCTGCGGAGGCGGCGGACGAGGGAGTCGGCGTCCGACGAGGGGGAGGCATCGCGGCAGTGGAGGTCGTGCCAGAGCTAAGGGGAGAGGGTGCGGACACAACGATACATCCGTCCTCGTCCTTGTAGCATCACGTCACGCCCGTGAGGGAGGAGAGTGGCGCGGTAGATCGGGCAAGAGGGGGAGCGAACAAGCGGGCGAATGAGAGAAATCCAGGATGTCTTCTCTGCTTGCTCTACACTCGTACTACCATGGCGGTGACAGTTGACCTGGCTGCCGCAGGCGGAGGCCTGGCGCGCGGGAGGACGGCAAGACTAGGCGAGCCGAGCCGAGCCGGGCCGGGCCGGGCCGGGCCGGGCCGGAGCCGGCGAGACAATTCCCGCGCCCGCTGCTGCTGTCAGCGACTGGCGAGCACAGGGCGTGGGCAGGCAGGCTGGCGGGCCAGTTGTCGCGCGCAGCGTCGGGTGAGGCGAAGAGCACTGCGCGGGGGCGGAGCGGGGCGGGGCTGGTGGAGCGGGGCGGGACGCGCTGCGAGCGCGCGCTGGTGGGCGAGCGGGCGAATCGAAGATCGATTCAGCCGCGCTGCTGCAGCGCCGCCCCCACCGTCGTCGCCGCCCATCCTCGGGGTGCGCTGCGGGGGAGGAGGCACCGTAGACCAAACTTCGCGGCACACTGGAAATTTGTGCGCGTCCGTACACAACCGCCGTTTCTTCGGCTTTGTTCAATTCCGACTACTTTTACGCCCACCCAAGAAAAGTTACTTTTCTGTGATGACATTTTTATTTCGATTGGGGTGGGGGAGGGGGATGATGCCAATGTCTGACGGTTGTTGAAGTAACCACAAACGTGATCATAGAAGACTGCTTAAAAAAGATACACCTTGTATATAATATTTCGTACTTTCAAATAATAAAATCAAATTACCACACAACCTTTTACTGAGATAGCTTTTGAAGGGCGAAATGTTGGTTATTATACTTCGATTTATTTGTAGTGGCTAGTTTATTTATAGTAGGTGTAAGTCAGATGTTACGGTGTCCAATCGAGAACATGAACATCACTATGTTGACGTTCAAGTTCCCGATGGGATTACACCGTAACAGCTGGATAAACGTGAAGCGTCATTATAAATAAATCAAAGCAAATCTGAAATAGCATCAGCCATCACTTGTGTAAAGTGCGCGTAAAGATGAATGCAAAAAGAAATCCGATGTTCATAATTATAAAGAGATACATTATAATATACCAAATTCCAAATGCAGGACGAAACAGCTTTTCATCAAATCGCGATAACCATTTAATTCACGCATCCGACAAATAAATTATATTTTCTGATGTGCATAATGACTCAAAAATCACAATCGTAATTACTTAAACCCAAATGTTGAAGAAAGAAAAGAGAACGAGCCTTTAGTCGTCTCTCATGGGAAAAGACATCTTTGGAGAATCTGAGAGCTAAGTTCTTACTATCATCGGCAGCGACGACTCCGTCGCGTCCTAAACTGTCAGATGCCCGCGCGGAAGACCCCCGGGGCTTGGTCGTGGCAGCGTCTGAATTTCATGACTAGCCCGCGACACCACTACTTCTGGGACCCGCAGACGCAGACAGTCCCTTTTGCTCCGCCATGAGTTATTTCCACCCTGCTTGCAGCGTGCTTGAGTCAGAGAGAAGAGCACTAGCGAAGAAGCAGCGTCAGTAAGAACTTGTGCCTGCCTACCGGTTGCATCGCAGATAAACCTCATCTCCAATTGGATGTCACAATTGCGACCGAGGGTTGCTGTTTGAAGCAACGGTACGTGACTTTCTCTCCCCCCCCCCATTACGAGCTAACCTGCATTTCTCCCCCTCCGCTCCCGCCCGCGCGATCAACTGCCCATCGATCCACACCCAGTGCGAAGCACTTCAGGGCTTCCCTTTCTCGAATTTTCCCTCAGTTTACGGACCGACCCCTCGCTCCTCGGCGCAAGAGGTTGAAAGGCGCGCGACTGCAAACACGACACGCGCGAACTACACGGAACTCACTTCTCCTCGGTATTCTCAGACATACCGTGACTCAGTTGCCGCTTTTACGCCAAGCCGGTTACTCTATTACGCCTGAATGTATTTACAGAAAGACCTGACTTTACGAAGCCCAAACTTAATTTCGATAGTATCTGAGATATCGTCCTTGTAACACAGGTTTTTAGATTACGACTGGGAACATGAATAAGTTGTCACACTACAGGCCGGAATGAATAGTCAAGCACGCCACACGAACATTAAAGAACACCTTATAGAAGTAAACAACCACTTAATCAATATCGCTCATAAATTATTCCTTTTTAAAAATAAATTAGTGAAGACGCTATTTGTAAGGACATTTGTACACTGAAAAATTTTAGTACACTTCTAATGTATTTACTTCTTATCCATATAGGATTACACTGTACACTCATCAGATCCATATATTCATATAGCATATTTTTCAGTAAATGAAACTCGAAATTAAATACTACTCCTTTTGAAGAAGAAGAAAAAAATGGGCATATATTCAACAGGCAATAAGCAGAACTGAACGTCTTTGACAGTATTCCAAGATTGCGATTATAAGTTAGAGAAACTATTTCCTGCGAAAATAAAATAACTCCATTTGAATAGACTTCCATAGTACATCTAAAACTTGCCCAAAAAAAGTGTTGTATAAATCTATAAACAAAAATTAAGCCATTTTCCCTAAATTTATCTTATATTGTTTCTATATTTGATATAAAATCTGGATTAAGTCGCACCTTGAAACGAAATTTCCCTTTTAAGAACAAAAAGTACGTCTGGACGTTAAGTCCAACGATTGATTATTCTCGTACCTTTTCACCATGCTGTGACTTTGTTAAAAAAGAAAATTAACGGTAGATAAGAAGAAACAAACTATCACGAGATCAAAGAAAATAACACCTGTGCCATTTAAGAGTCTTTTCGGCCAGTTCTACTCGAGCAAAAATAGGAAGAGAAAGATTTTTAAAATACATTCCCTTTACTTCAAGCAAAAACTCTTATTAACAAAACAACAATAAAACGGGTATGATCTTATTTAAAGAACATTTCATTAAGGTCGAATATATCTTCAATATTGTAATTGTAGGAAACGCTGAAAAAATGTTGAACTCAATTTCCGAAAATTCAAAGTTAAACTAAAATGAAATCGGCACCATTACTTCCGCGTATTCTGCTCTATCCCAGAAGACAAAATTGACCCATTTTTCTGAGAATTTTTAAACTAATGTTATTTAAAATTAAAGGCTTCTTATGAAGAATATTTTGATTTTGGGGTTTTCATTTCAAATTCGCAAGGTCTCTTGTTAGTCCAAATCGATTGGAGAATACAAGTTTTGAAGAAAATCGTCTGAACGGTTAGGCACTGGCGTTGATCGGATATACAGAGGTCGGACGTACAGAGGCTTTGCGGAAAACCAATTTTTCTGAGTGAAGGACACACAAATCGTGATTTATCAGTGTTGGAGGAAGTAATTCTCACACAGAAATCGTAACCTGTGTGCGTGTCACACGAGACAAGTTATACTTAGACCCGTCCCTATATCCTGATGGGGAACTGACGATATTTGGGGATGCATTCAGAAAAGTTAAAGAAAATTAGTTGTTTTTTTTTTTAAAAAAAAGTGTTTTTAAGCAACTCTTGTTTTGGATGGACTTACGGTACATACTGATGAGATGAATAGTTCTTTCGATTGACACGATTTTTAAGCCGAAACTATGACATTATGGAAAAATGTGTTTTTGATGGTTTCAATGCACCTAGACGACACACTGACCGACGTACGGACATCACCTTTACATTGAAGCAATATAATTACTACACGCACATTCCGGCATTTACACAAATCGTTAATCTATCAGAAAAGCCAGGAAGTTTAGGAAAATTCATTTTATGTTTACGATTATATGGCTTAGAACAATAGAAATAACTCTATTGTAACTTCTGGAGTTTTAATAATCTTCATTTTCCCTTTTTTAGTTCATTGATAATTTTTGGAACTTCCCTTTGATTTTTCTTTCATTATTTACCTTGTTTTCTCCTGTAACTGATCACGATCAAACTGGAAACATGCCTGCAAGCCTGAACAACATGAAGGCACGGTAGTGTTTTGTCTTTGGAAGTGGAGCCTCGACGGTCAGGTGGTGTTAAAAATATAAATGAGAAAGGAAGACGATACCAGTCAATATTTTTCTTCTTCGTTTACACTGTCATCTGGATATGGTCACTCACGATGAATCCTTTACTACATTTGAGTATGGTCTCCGATCACTTTTTAAGGACAGACCTATCTATGTATATTATATACTCTTCTAGGTGCTGAAGATTACCCAAGCGCGCAGAACGAAAAATTGTAATTTCGTTTTCACCGATGCCATTTCAAATTCAAATGGGAGTCCACGACAGCATTGCACTGAAACAGCGCCACGTAAAACAAATTCGAAGTCATCATACCCGGCAGCCATGTGAAATCAAGATTACAAAGACATCGTCTCCTCGTAATTGCTAATGTAAATTGTAGTGTTAGAATATTTTATCTGACATATGCGTCTTTAACAGCTGTTAACATGCAATCCTACAGGTTTGTTAAGTGTACTTGTACCTTCCGGTACGTTAAGAAATTTAACATCCTTAGGAACGTAAATAAACAATCATGAATTCATCGCATGTCAAATGTTTATTAAGAGCTGGCGACGTTTTTTACAAATCAGATTCAAACAATTCAGGATAACTCATTAGTTATGGGGATAATGATTGGTAATAGTAATAATAAAAGTGCAATTAAATGTATATTAGATAAATTTACCTCCTTTTCCCATCATTCCAGCAAATGAAACTCTTCTCCCGTAATCATACTGACGATGTGAAGATGACGCCACTACATATCAACGCGCCAACTTCCTTCGTTGAATGCAACGACACTTATTTAGGCATCTTTAGGTTCAGGAGATTATTTGCGTCACCTTTTCTCAAATCGCGGTATACAAATATTGTTTAAATAAATAAATCGCAAGTAACATCAACATATCGTAGTAACTTGCCGCAGCAACAGAAGTCAAGTTTTCTAATGAAGTAATGTAGATTTTTTTAATAATCGAGACATTTATGGTGACTGATAAAATGCTGAACATACCACGAAATGTTATTTTATTACTGCCTGGTCTAAATTAAAAACCCGGTTCCGGTATGCTCCGCCTCGATTGTTAACTTTTGGCCTCTGAAGTAATAACACTCGTAACATTTCTAGGTATGTTAATAGTTATTAATGAATTATTCGAATTATCAATTTCTTACAATCATTCCTTTTATAAATGGTGATTTTGTTGTTGTTTAAAACACCATTTTGCACCCCTACTTCAGTCAGAATAAATGTCTTCCGGCTTGTATTTTCGGTAAAATAAATGCCTGAAATTCCAGAAGACTACTCATTCGATTAATAATAAAACCTCATTTTAGAAAGGATTACAAAAAAAATTGTATTGAGGGTGAGTTAAGTACCTACGACACGTTTTGAACTGTTTTGTCATTTGGAAGTCATCTACGGAAGTGTCAAACGCGACAAATGTGTGTCTTTATTTTTAGACCGATCTTTCTAAAATATTCTGGCCGAATTCTGGAGAAAAACCTGTTCTGGTGGTTTTTAAAACCCCTTAAGTGCTGAAACGCTTTGGACTCCTGCTGCCTTTCCAGCTCTATATAAACCTCAGAAAATATTTCATTATACTGAAGATGGTTTTCGTTATTTGCAATAGTTAAACCTACGAATGTAATGAAATAATTCTAAACAGTACTTCTGGCGATACTTTTGTTTCTCGACAGTCCATTCTCTAATCGCTCGCTTCTTCCGATTGCATCCCGCATGATCTTTTTAAGAGCACCTTGGCAGCTATTCTACTCGCAGGCTGCACTAGCTACTAACCAGAGCACAGCAAACGAAAAACATGCCTCAATTAGCTTGCATTCGAACCCCCTGTGCAGAGGCGTCGAAACCGGCCTTGTAATGGCCACATAAAGCGGGCAACTCATCAAAGCGCTTAAATTTTTATGAAACTCTGCCGCCGAGTTTCAACTCGTTCACCCGATCGATGGCGCTGTAATGACACGAAGCGAAGCATTAGGCTGCCATACTCACGTCATTTTTTTAAACGCCGTTTTCTGTTCCACAGAAACGCATTGAGCTACACTAACACAGAACTTACAACTAGAGTTTCATTTCATTCAGCACTTTGGTGTTACTTCACATTAATACCTTTTCAAGAGCACACAATTCATCCTTCAATTTACGGACAATTTCCCATTCCCCCCGAGTAAGTTCCTGAACGAGTCCGTCCATTTTTTACGTCGATAAAGTCCAATCCTTGTTAACGTATTTCATTATAAAGAACTCTGTTTCTCAATTTCTGAAACAATCAGAGCTTAGTTTCATGATGCAAAACCTCTCAAAGATATGAAAACTGTAATAAAATCCCTCAAAAAATGCAACAATTTGAGACATGGTAGCACATGTTCACAGCTAACAGAAGAGAACTTGTAAAGCATGCAGAGAAACAGGGGGCATGTAGGTAGAACTTTGATGCCTTATTCTGAGCTGCCCGCGCCATTATAGTGTTTTGGGCTGGGGACAGCTCCGGGAGACGTGCGAGCTGGCGCGACCAGGCGAGGGTGCGGGAGCGGGACCCAGGGCGAAGGGTGGGGGGTGCGGGCGGAAGACAAAAGAGGCTTGTGGGGGCGCCGCGGCACAAACGAATGCAGATTCACAATGCGCCAGCTGTTTACACCGCGCGCCCGTCGCTCCCCTTGTCCTCAGCCGCAGGGCGCTTCCGGGCAGCGGGGGTGACGAGGGGACCGATTCGCCGATTCGAGCCGCCGAACATTACACCGCGCGCCTCAGGGTGCAGATCAGCTCGCGCGATCGTACGAAGAAAGAGGGGAAGGGGAAGGGGAAGGGGAGGAGGAAGAAGAGGGAGGAGGAGGAGGAGGAAGAGGGAGAGGAGGAAGAAGAGGGAAGAGGAGGAATGAAGAGGGAAGAGGAGGGAGGAAGAGGAGGAGCGGAGGGGGAGGGGGGGAGGGGAGGGGGAGGGAGGGGGGGGGAGGGGGGAGGGGAGGGGGAGGAGGGGGAGGGGGAGGCATCACGGGGTCAACCCGCGGGGGAGGATCGGCCCCCCAACGCACCAACTGAACCACCTGGCCATCCACTAACAACTCCATACTCACTCAAAACCCATCTCTCCCACGGAAATTTTACCCCACACTTGCCCTCCACCCCCCACACAATCACACCGTTATTCCTCCCTTCCCTTTCATACTTCCCACTACCGTGACTACAATTGTAAACAATATTCGGAGCTCTTCAAAAAATAATTTTGTCCTTAAACTCAAGAATAAAAGTGTTTGAAGCGGACATGTTCATACGCCAATCAGGGTTTCCCATCCACTTTCCATAATGCATTTTAATATATACCATTTCAGAATAAGTTCTGCGGAAAAAGTTTACCCAAGAAAATGCAACGCAAGAGCAAAAGTGAACGTGGTAATTTGACTGTTCATAACTAAGCGTGCCGGAGTTCCACATGTCCATCCCCACAGAATAGTGAAGTAATATTCTGGAAAGAATTGTACTTTTAAGGGGTATCAGCACCGGAAGTTATTCACATTGATTTACGGTCAATTGAATTATTCCTAAATGGAAGAAAATTTAAATATTTTTCGTCATTGCCCTGTATTCAAGAGTGAGAAATATTAAACCTAAAAGCGTATGAGAACAAGTGTAACAACATTCAATTAAGAGATGAGAACTTTTGATGATTTGCGAATATAAAAGGTCTAATCACAGATGAGATTTTCTTAAAGCTTAATCGATGCACTGTGTAAGAAACAACTGATTAAGAATAATGTTATACTAACGAATCTAATTATTAGAGGACGGGCGACAGCTTAGACACGAATGCAGACCAATAGACGTCGGCGACCGAGGCAAGACAGCAAACGCTTCAGGGCCCAGGTTGCCGTCCAGCCAGTCCTGCTCCCTCTTCGCGTGAACCCATAGCCGCTTGCTGCAAGCACCACCAGACGAACAGCCAGGCACGGCTCTCCGCGGGCGAGACGGGCGGCCCGCGGCGGCGATGCGAGGGTCAGCACAAGGGGGGGGGGTAAGCGAAGGGGCACAGGCGACACTGGCACGGGGCTTCAAGAGCGGGGGGGGGGGGGGGGGGGTCGGGGACGCGTGCGAGACGGTGCGGCGCACCGGCACGAGGGAAACGAGAGCGGGCGGCAATGTCGCTCCGAATGCCGCGCTGCTGAAATTAAACAGGCGCGCGTCGTGAAAGGGCGCATAGCACTACCCGCTAAACCATCAATAAAAGCCGCTTCCAACAGCCCCGCGTCAAGGACAAAACGCAGGGTGGAAAGGAGAGAGGATAGAGGCGCCTCGCGCCCAACGCAGCTGCGAACCCCTCTGTGGGGCACCCGGTTGCGCCACAAAATTTTGCACTCACTTTGATAGAATGGAAACACGAGGCGGCGTAATCCAATGATCCGCGGCCTCCCAACACGTGGGCATTAAAATAAAAATACGATGAGCTGTCCATCCGGCCGCGGATGCACATAGAGCTAGGAGTACGGTGCAGAAGAGCAGGCGGACAGGGAACTGCGATGCCCCCCCCC